>UZAF01017144.1:0-53704 GCA_900617895.1 Haemonchus placei | reverse complement strand
TTGCGTGATAACACTTAGTCGCCTCGGGATAAGAACGGAGTTTTCCCTTTAAGTTCCCCACCGACAGGTCCTTTCCCCTTTTTCCCCTCAATATTTCGGTAGACTTGGTATGATTCGATGTGTTTTGTATTGTAACTGATAGTAACTGATTGTATGCAGCAACATATTGTGAATAATTGAGGTCTGACGAAGGCATTATGCCGAAAGCTCACCAGTAAAAGTGGAGTACAGTAACAGATAATTGATCGGGCTAGTGGCCCTTAGCCACAATGTCTAACCATCAACCGGACGGGGCTCTGATGCCATCCCCCCCCCCAATATGAAGAGAGACGTGACGCAACACATTCATCTACCCCCTACTTGACTTCACGACGTTGGTGAATTTTTACCCTTCAGAGCAGGTCTGTGGGCTTCTGGAAGTATGGCAGTAATAGTGAATTGGTGAGTTGGTGAATTTTTCCCCTTCAGAGCAGGTCTGTGGGCTTCTGGAAGTATGGCATTAATATGGGTTGAGGTAAGGTGAATATGTGGGCATTGAGGTATTCAGGTTATACCGAGTCTTTCCAGCTCATCTATCGACGTCCTTCCCCGGGTTGGTCGAACATTATCCATCACAGTCGAAAATTTCGCTGTAATCGGTGCGAAATGGAAACCCCATCTCTCCAAGCCGGTAGCAGAATAGTCCTGCGTTTGCCGCAGTGCACTCTGGTAAGATCTCCAGTAGAACACCCTGTTGAGCAGAGAAAGAATGAGCTCGTGTCTTCCTTGGCGTGAGCATCTCGCTTCATAGCGGGCTGTTGCCTTACGTCCGTCGGTAGGCATTGCGATCTCCTGTGTGGATTTTCATATGACATCTACTTTTCATCCTGAGCAGTAATGAAATCGGTTGGTGTCGTAGTTTGCTACAGTCGAGGAGCTTCTAAAACACATTGAAGCCTCGAGCTCTCGCTCAGCCAAGAAATGGGCGATATTTGCAAAGATTCCTGCTCTGAAAGCGACTTTTGCGTAAAATGTCATGAATGATGGATTAGGGGGAAAGAGATCGCCTCTTTCATTTCCTGAGACTTTGAACAGGATTGCTCTGACGGGAGGCTAGAACAACAGTGTATGTGTTTGAGGACAATGGACGTTCGCTTCGACAAACTTCGTCAAGGCAAATCTCTTTTCAGAGGAAGCGATCGTACCTTTTGTGGTAGGCGAAAAGAGAGGGTCATTGCTACCAATCATTCACCATATCTCATACAAAGCATGAGTGTCAAAGTGCTCAGTTTCGTAATGGTGAAGCAGAAGGCTCCAGTAGTCTTATCAATGGCACATCGTTCGGTAGACGATTACTTCAAACGACTACGTCGAATACCAGTTAGTTATAGTACTTATCTATCGACAATGCCCCTTCCGCTACTATCGAATTAACAGTCCTTCTTGAACGCGTTCGCGAGCAACATGCTTTCAAAGTTGAAAGGCAAAATTTTCTCGAAACTTTCCGGACCCTAATACCTTAAAAAGCACGTGGTCGGGCCGGGGTCGGGGCAAGATTGGCATGGGTTGGGCATGGAGCGAGATCACATATGATAGCTTAGAGTAGCCCCGCCTACGGGGGGGGGGCATGCATATGAGTGGGCGGTGTCATGGGCTAACTTTTTTTTTGGATACATAACATTCCAAACGCTGGGGAGAATTGAGCAAAGGTGACGGATAGCTCGACGAATGAAATGAAGCGGGCACAGCTGTGGGTGGAGCGTTCTCGGAGTAGGCAGTACTCACTAAATACAGTAGTGGTCAAAAAGTCTTCAGCGAAACGCTTTTCCAATTGTAACTTTTTCCTACTTCTTAAAATCGCATGTAATTTTAGTATGTTGATCTAAGAGATATTGTGAATTTAATCCGCTATTGAACTGCAGTTGGCTATTGTTCACAGTACGTTAGTGCGATTTATTAAAAATTCAGTGGAAAATTTAGATAGCATTGACCTAAGAAAAATCGCTTCATTTCGGCAACATGCAAAACACTGAGAACATCAATATTTGGTTGGTAAATCTCGGCTTTTGTTGGTGGCATCGCAACGGGAAGGCATAGAGTCGATTGGTTTCTGAATGGTTGACATGACATGGTGTTCTGCTCCTTCGCTTATTGAGCGAATTTTTCTTCGTTCTTTCGCAGAGTTTGCTCGGAAAACGCCTTCTGAGCTCTCTCGACATGTGCTTTGAAGGATTCGGGTCCGATGACTAGGTTGGCCACTCCAGAAGTTTAGTTCGCTGTTCGCTAAAGGCCGCTTTCGTAATTATTGAGGTGTGTTTCGGCTCGTTATCCTGCTGTAGGATCTACACTGCTGACATGTGATGCTGTGCCTATGACAAGAAGGTGTCGATCATCATGTTCGTGTACTACACCCCTGTCTTCGTGCCGTCAATTTTCAAAACAGGGCCCATACCGTTTAAGCCTTTCCGGAGATGGACGTCGTCTGTAGCGTATACGATCGCTTCCAAACTAGTTGAACTTGCTCTTGTCTATGAAAAGAACTCTGCTACTTCAGTCGAGGTTTGGTTGAGGTGAGGCGCGCAAACTCCGCTCTAGTCCTACTATTTTCTGGACTGAAGAACGGCTTTTTGGCTGGACGCCTACAATACATACCGCCCTTGTTCAGGCGTCTCTCACAGTCCGCCGACCGAGAATGGTGCTATCGCTAGGCTGAATTGAGCGGCAATGTCAGCCGCAATGAGACGAAGGTTAGCCCTCGACCGAGGTGTGATTCGTTTCTATTAGCCTGGTTAAGTACATCGGGGTCTTCTCATTCTCTCTGGGAAGACCCCGATGTACTTCACCAACCTACGAGAAACGAATCACACCTCGGTGGAGGGCTAACCTGACAGCACCGGATAATCGAAGGAATCGTCTGCTATGGATCTCCAAAACTTGAAATGATCGTGACTTACTTGTCCAATTCCTTATGTCTGCTGCTGCCTGCCGAACTCCTTAAGTGACTTCTGTCCCTCTATGCATGCCTTTGGTGCACAAGTACTAACGTCGAACACAAATGGGATGCAAAAAAGCAATTATCGCTAACCTCGCAACCAGGAAAATCGTTTCAGTAGTAAAACTCCTGCGCGTCGTGATTGCTCGTTATGAAGTCAGAAGTGTAAACTAGTTTGGTTCAAGGTAAGGTTAGACATATCAGAATTTTCTTGTATTAGGATTGGAAAAGCGTTTCTTCGAAGACTTCTGACCGCTACTGTAAGTTCATACTTGACTGAGCGGTGGCGTGGAGGCCAGTTGGTCAGATGGCAAAGAGTTTACGAGGTCAGATCCTCAGAGTAGACGGGGTTTCCACTAAGGTGGGCTCAAATTTGAAGTAGAATAGATTAGTAGGATCAGCTTATCCTATTAATCTTCTTTACTTTAAACATGTGGCCCAATACCAAGCGCTAGAGTGTCAAAATCGCCATGTATTTCGCCGCACCTTTCACCGCCCGCATACTCAAACGCGCGAAGTTTCCATGCCCGAAGGGAATGTCGTAAATGTTTCGGGTTTGTGTTGTCGCTTTTGAACCGTGTAAATACAAGAATAAACTTCTACCCGGTACTCCAAGAGAATCCTAATTCATCATATCTGGAAATTAATCTAACGTTGATAATTCTTATGCAATGTTTGTAGAATGGCAGCTGTGAACGTCCTTGAACGGCATTTTTCGAGATTGTGGACCGAGTGTCAGAACTGCGCCAAAACAATGCACGATAAGGTTTGAGTATTTCATTTCATAGAGGGAAGACGAAAAGTCGCAGTTCATCCACCGTGTTTCCAGTTACATATCGTGCCTAATTTGTAAAAAAAAAAACTGTCAATGCTACTTGTTGAAAAGAAACCCAGGCGAGGGTCAGACGCCTATCACTGATTTTTTCTTTTATGTGGTTCATTCTATTCTTCGTAGGGCGAGCACACTACGTTCTAGGTATCCTGTGCAGCTCGTGATTGTCCTCTCTACTATATGCGGGAAAAAGTGCGAGGTGATCTGCGTGATGCCCACACAGCTTTGAATCGTTTTGGAGACTCGTCTTGGTAGCATCACGAACGAACGAACAGTGGAGCCTCTAAGTGTTTGAACACGTGTTAGGTGTATCTTCAATTGTTTCAGGTTACTGTGTGTCGAGGCACACCGGTACCCGTTTGTTTTAAAACTGCCGCAGTGATAATCTATTATGTTCCTCACGTTTGTTGCTCGTGTAAACGATCGCAAGTTGTCTCGCGGGTGTCATGTTGAATAAAAATGTCTAGAATTTTTTTTTCTTGCCGTGAGCTGTTTTGCGAAATATGAAGTACTGAAAGGAGTTGGTTTATTTGGTTATTTCTGCTTAAGCTTGCCGCTGTTGTTGAGCTACTGCTCTCGAAGGTGCCTCCATTGTTTAGAAAGTTTGTCAATTTCAGCTCTCCAACCGTGATTACCTACGATTTAGCTTGGTTGTTCATGTTCCTGTATAAAGGAGTGTGGCTTGTGGTTCTTTCATCATGTTCCTCTCTGACAATCAACAGCGAGTTAATAGCAAAGTAAGAGAAGATTTCTCGAATGTTCTACGTTTCGAATTAAGCATTACAAAGTGCTTTCATGGAATTTGAAGCTTGAAGCTAAAACTAAACATCGTCCTCGTTAAGCTTACATGAGTGTGCACGCAAATAAATGAACCTTCTTCGTGCAAACATTTCCCCACGAATAAATTTTTTGATGCCTGACTATAGTTCCTCGGAATTTGTTCGGAAATGGGCAATATTTTCGTTCTCTGCTATCTCGGCTCTGGCTCTGCATGAGACAGGAGCTGCATTCTGCTCAACGACTATCTATCTAAATATTTATAAGTTCTTGCACGCAGAGATCTGCTTAGGCACTCATGAAACTTTCTTAAAAAGAGGTACCTTGCAATGCTGATCTTTGTTGCTTGTTGTATCTACCCCAGCAAAGCGTGCAAATTCAGATATCGAGAGAAGGTTCGTGCAATGTTCTACCACGCATACAACGGATACTTGAATCATGCCTATCCATTGGATGAGCTCAGACCAATTTCATGTACAGGTAGTAGTTACAGTAGTCTTTGTGCTTTCTATGTGCGCATAGCTGAAATATCACTGTTTTAGGGCATGACACGTGGGGATCATTTTCACTTTCACTAGTTGATGCTTTGGACACTCTTATTGTTATGGGTAATTCTACTGAATTCAGACGAGCTGTGGATCTCGTATTGAAAAGCGTAAGAAGTGATGCCAATTACTTATCTGCTGTGCCTGGCTGTAATATTCTTAAATATAATAGCTTTATCGTGTTTTCCTGCATTTGTTGATATGATCGTAATTTTGTGGTTCAGGTCAGCACACATGCAAATGTTAATGTTTCCGTTTTTGAAACAAACATACGAATCGTTGGAGGCCTAGTGTCCGCTCACATGCTTAGCGGTCGCGTTGAAGGTTGATCCCACGTTCTTTTTTGTTTTTGAAATATATAATTAATAAATATATAAATATAAATAAATATATATATGAAATGCACGTAATGAAAAATTAGGTATGATACTGGAAGACGGATGGCCATGTTCTGGGCCGCTGTTACGGTTGGCGGAAGCTATGGCGGCTCGACTACTGCCAGCTTTTAACACAGGTAAATCAGCAATAAATTTATTTCGGACGGTGTGATGTAGGTGTGTGGCGCGATTCACGCGTCAATATAGAGGTCATCGGACGGGAAGCATAAGCATAACATAAGAAAAAAAATGACCAACTATGCACGTTTATAGAAGGAATGCGGTTGTATAGATCAAAAACTTTGAAGTAATTCTAATTTGGAACGTTTGACAAGTAAATTGTTGACCTACGAAGTGAGTTCTGAATCTCGAAGTAGCATAGCAGTTCATAGCCACAGTAGAGAAATTTGCAGCATCTCTACTGCAAATCTTATATGGTCCATTTTAACAGAAAAGTACTGAAACGATGCTGAGTGCGCGAAGAGCTCTGTTGGGGTCACGCGTGAATCGCGCGCCCCCCATGTAAAAGTACCTCTAACAAACAGTTATGTTGCATGATTTTTTTGTTACCATCATCATACTTCATAAGAGAACTTCTTTCCCATTTCCACCCAGTCCGAGGCAGTAATGTATAATGCCATTATTGCTGCTTTCTAGTTCGTTTCTAATCAAGATTGTTCAATGATGTGACATTTTGTTTTCTTTTTTCTTATTCTAACCAAATTCTTTTTGATTTTTCAATGGAAGAACACAAGAACAAGAATGTAGGAGAAGACTTGCTAGAGAGTTTCAGAAACAGGAATGCCGTATGGAACAGTCAATTTGAAGTATGGTGTACCTAAAACTGAAACACCCATCACATGCACAGCAGGTGTTGGGACATTTATAGTCGGTGAGTTGTTAAGTCTGCGTCATGAGGTGTGAACTGTTTTTGGTATGAAGTTGTGGTGACAAAATACAGAGTAATCATTATTTGAATTAAGCGTTTATTCTTTGGCTAGATGTTTTCAATCTCTGCAACACATTTTTCGAATGAATGTGCCTGTCTATATTCGGCAAGAAATTCTGATCTAACTGCTTCAGCTGTGGCTATATGTTTCGCTACAAGAAATGATAGGGTGGTTCAGATAGTATTATATTATATGTATTAGGTTGTTCGGAAAGGAATGCGCGTTTGAGTTCAAAAAGTTTTTTATTATAAATACGAAATTAAACAAGATCAATTCACAAGATATTCTCCAATATTATCAATGACTTGTTGCCTACGTTTCCGCAAAGAATGGATTTTTCTCCTGCAGAACTCGGCCGGCTGCGACTCAAAGTAGTTGGACACCCTGAGTTGGACATTTTCGCGGTTTTTGGATTTTCTCTCGGCCAAGGAGTGCTGCATTGACCGGAACCGATGGTCATCGGATGGAGTCAGGTCTGGGCTGTGAGGCGGATGAGGCAGGAATTCTCAACCCCTATTCCTCAATTTTTTTCCAAGATGGTTTTCGCAACATGTGGACGAGCGTTGTCGAGGAAGATTTTTGTCGACGTCGTTTCGACACCTTGACAACGCAGTGCTTGATCCACGCAATTCAGTTGATCTTTGTAAATGTCAGCCGTAACTGTTTGACCCGAATTCAGGACTTCAAACGACACTCAACCTTTGCTGTTCCACCAAACACAGAGCATTACCTTTCTGCCGTGTATATCCGGTTTCGGAGTGGGTTTTGAAGTGTCACCGGCGTCTAACCACTGTCTATTTCGTGTTGTGTTGTCGAAGCAGATCCATTTCCCGTCTGATGTATTAATAGAGTTAAAAAAACCGCTGTTCTTGGAGCGATGAAAAGAATTTCGGCCATCGCCTTTTGTGTTGCCTGGTTTGTTTTGCTCAGCTGGAGCGGCACCCGTTTTCTACACCTGTTCGTCTTGCCAAATGCCAGCAAACGCTCATGGATGGTAGAGTTTGAGCAGCCAACATGTGTTGCCAGTTCCCGGGTGGTTTGGTGTGGATCCAATTTAATGACGGTCATCGACGAATTGAGGCCGACTTCCATGTTTTTCGTCCTCCAAGCTTTCATTACCGTTTTTGAAATGCTGATGATATCGTCGCCACTGGCTTTCTGACAGGGCTTCTTCGCCGTATTCTTCAGATTTGACATGATGAGATTCAGTAGCTGGTTTTCCTTGCTTTAAGTTGTACCACATGCAAGCCCGCAAAAGGAATTTTTGGTCAAGCACCTTTTAAGCTTTTTTTCCTCAGAAAAAACAAAGTAGACATAGACAAAAATATATCAAAAGATGCGCAATGAAAATCTCTTTCTAATAGACAAAGCTGTTTTGAAGAATCATTTATAGTGGGGGAGAAATGGATGGACAAAATCAACGCGCATTCCTTTCCGAACAACCTAATAGATTGCACGTTTCTTTATTTATCGACTTCTCATTCCTTCAATACTCACCTTGAAATAATTGCATTCATAAGCTACTTGTGATATGCGATTGGGCTTTTTTTAGTAGCCGAGCTAGCGCTGAATTGAGTTTACTCGAGCACTGTCAGAGCGTGGAATCAGGTTAAGGGGGTGTTGTAGAGATGATCAGACACCTATGGCAATTTTAATATAGTTGACTAGCGAGAGAACACACTGACGAGTGAATGTTTATTGCTCCCCTCTCACTCTTTTATACAATTCTTTATCCCTCTTCTACAACATCTAGCATCTTCTTTATCTTCCTTCTTCGCACGCCACTTCCAACCATTGCCCATTTTCGCTGGTCTTCATCCTAAACCGGTCTACCCTACAACATCCCCACGTAGTGACCGTCCAGTCACTCTACCTTGATAACTCCGTAGGCCCCGGCCACTTACTGTACTACTTACTCAACATCACTTCAAAACATCATTACATCGGTCTCTCAAGAGAACATTGTGTGGCTTCTTCCGCAACCGGGGCCGCCGCTTTCATCACGGCGCCCTTTTCATCTCCCAAAGTCAGTATCGGTGGCCCTGGTGCAATGTTCATCCGCTTCTCCCACAGCAAGCAAATAAACCTTGCCGCCCTCCATCCTTTTATCCCCTTAGCCTCCTTCCTATGAGGATCTCGCTTCCTTATCATACCAATACTAGCCAGATGTTTATCCGTTCTCGATCTTTTTCCGCTAGAGAACACTTCATCTTTTCCGTCATTTTTCTCTTTCTGGCTGTTTTTCGCGGTGAGTCTTTCCGGCTATCCACTTCTCCTCTCCCTGGCTTGGGCACACCTGCTCCGGCCGGCCTTCTTCCTTTCTGAGCGTCCTCCTCTTCCTCCCAAAAGGTCACCCTCTTGTTTATCTGGTCCGCATGGGCCATCCGACTACGGGTGCCGTGAAGCACTCGGTAGGTATTCGATCCCACCTTTTCCAGGATGACCCCTAGAATCCATTTCTCATGTCGGCTTTGATAACTACGCAAATACACTTGCTGCTCTACTTCGAATTTCCTTTCCTTCGCCCCTTGTCATACTGCTCCTTCATCTGCCTCATTCGGGGGGTCAATATCGGGTTACTAGGGGCCTTCATCAAATCCAACGTCGTTCTCAACGAACGTCCTATTANGAATCCATTTCTCATGTCGGCTTTGATAACTACGCAAATACACTTGCTGCTCTACTTCGAATTTCCTTTCCTTCGCCCCTTGTCATACTGCTCCTTCATCTGCCTCATCTGGGGGGTCAATATCGGGTTACTAGGGGCCTTCATCAAATCCAACGTCGTTCTCAACGAACGTCCTATTAGCATTTCTGCCGGAGAGGTCTTCGTCAGCGGCTGCTCCGTTGCCCTATATTCAAACAATAAATCTCTCAGTTGCCTCTAACGTCTTACCGGCTTTCCGCCCTTTACAGTAACCCTTCTTGAAAGTTTGCACCAATCATACCGCCTCCCCGTTGGAGTTGTGGTGATAAGGTGGAATAAAAGTCAATTCGATTGTCCTACTTCTACAATACACCTTAAATTCCTTCGCTGTGAATTGTGGCCCATTATCAACCATTATTTGTTCTGGTAGCCCATAAATACTAAAGATATCCTTCAACTTTTCTATCGTTTTTTCTACCGTGGTTGACCCCATTTGCACCACTTCGAGCCATTTTGACTTTGCATCCACTATCACCAACCATCTCCTGCCGTTAGCGGTCTCGGCAAAATCCATATGTAATCTTTGCCAGACTTGCTGGTGTTTTCCAGGGATGCAGCGGTGTTCTTCTCATCTCATTCCCGAAGGCTGCGCAAATATCACAACTTTGTGCCATCTTCTGTTGTTGCCTTTCCCACTTGTTGCTCGTTTAATACCATATCCTTCCATGTTTCCGCCGTCATCTGTTTCTCCATCACTTCATTTACCACCATCTGCGAGCTTGGTAATTCCTTAGGATCTGGCAACCTGGATAGCCCATCGGCATTCCCGAATTCCGAGGTCATACTATATTCTATATCGACGAATATATCATGAGGCGAAGGCTCCAACGGTGTAGCCCTTTTGCTGCAATCGTGGGTATTCCACTTTCTGGTCCAAATATCTTCACTAAAGGTTGGTGGTTTGTTAGCAGGGTGAACTTTCGACCATACAAAAATTGTTTGAACTTTTGTACTCCATACACTGTTAGAACATCTACTTCCGTCAATCGCTGTTTTATCTGCTTAACTGCATTTCCTGCGCCTCCTCCCACCGAAACGCCGCTCCCTTTTTCCTCAGCCCATTCAGTGGGGCTGGCAAGGGTTTGGGATAAATTAACCATAATACTGCGCCATTCCTAAAAACGATTCAACTTCCTTCAAATTCTTTGGCTCAGGCATATTTAACATCGCCTGCACCTTTTTTGGTGATGGTCGTACTCCTCGGGCATCTACAATGTGCCCTAAAAATTCTATTTCTTCCTTCAAAAATTCACATTCAAAATTTCAAAAACTCACTTCTCTCGTTTCAGTTCAAACCCTGCCTCCCTCAATCGTTTCAACACTTCTCTCAATCGCGCCGAATGCGTGACATCATCTGGGGCTGTTACTGTAATATCATCCAGACATATATTAACTCCTTCTATTCCAGCTAAAGTAGTTTCCATAATCCTTTGAAAAATCCCCGGAATCGATGCAATGTCGGATGGGACTCTATTATACACAAACATTCCTCCATGGGTGTTGATTGTTCTATATTTTTCAGACTCTGGCTCTAATTCTAATTGCATATACGCATCGGACAAATCCATCTTGGAAACTTTCTTTCCTCCATTTAACATATGAAACAAATCATCAGGTTTCGGGAGTGAGTACTGGTTGATTTCCAACTGAGGGTTGATCGTCACTTTATAATTTCCACATAATCTTATTTTCCCTGCTGGCTTGGGAACCACCACTAGTGGTGTGGCTCATTTCGAATGTTCTACTCTCGTGAGCGTACCATTATCTACTAATTCCTATAACTTAGCCTCAACTTTAGGCCTTAAAGCAATAGGGACCGGTCGTACTCTGCAAAATTTGGGCTTTTCTATACCCTCTTTCTGCTTCAGTGACACTTTTCTTGTCGTACATCTACCCAATCCTTTCTAGAATAGTACTTGGTTTTTTTCTAGTAGGCTCTTAACCTTCTCACGCAACTTCTTCGTATAACATGGTTTTCCCTCCATTCTGGGGTCCGCAATCTATCTGGAGCTTCCTAATCATGTCTATAGAGGGTGGTTGGCCGTATGTAACACATAGCTTCCATCATTACAGCTCGTCCCTCGAACTGCAAATTCACTAAACATCGACCGTCAAAACTGATAGGGCTGTTATTGTAAGCCGTAACCTCCAGTTTGATCGGTTTCGTTTCTGGCTTTCCTATCTTCTTCCAGGTTGATTCATCTATAACTGAAACTGAAGCCCCTGTATCGAGCTCAAAATCAACTCTGCTTCCATTCACCCATTATGGGAATCATTATGGCCGGTTCTACGGCCATTCGTACTCTTGATCCAACTCTACTATAACTTAGATTCCTCATACTCTTTCTTCCTTCTTGAGGATCTCCCGTTTTTTAGCGAGGTAATTCCTATGTGATTCCGGCATCTCGCTATTCGCACGCTACTTACCGTTATTTCTTGTTCTTCTTCAGAATCGCTATGCTCCGCACACAAGTGTATCTGGCGGGATGCCTTGGTCGGGCATTGCCTCACCCGACAAACTTTGGGTATATGCTCCAGTTGTGAACAAATTGCAAAACCTTTACCCTTGAAAAGACGTTGCTTCGCTATGTGTCCACGACCAACGCATACCCAACGCTGCTGCGGTCCACTGGGTGGAACACCAGTCCGTTCCTCTACAGTTCTACTTTGGCCTCTGGTCCCTGTATTAGTAGGATCTACTTTTCGAATTGAACTGCTCTCCCGTCTTTCCACCCTCGCTCGAGAAGAGAGTCTCGGTTCTCTAGATGCAGTAGCTTCCACTCCTAGTTCAGTGACTCCTTGCTTCAAATTAGGTGCGTTCTTGCCAACTCTTTCCACGGCTTCTGCCATCTCCAACACCTCTTTCGATATTAACTCCTCCCTCTCGAGCAACCGCTTCCTAGTATCTACAGATGCCAGCCCATCTATGAATACCATTGCCACATCGCATCCCGCATATCTTTGACCTTCTCGAATCCACATGTGCTAGCGGCCTTCTGCACTTCTGCGTAGTATTCCTGCAGCGTTTGACCAGCCTTCTGCGACTTGGACATGAGTCCGAAGCGTTCCGCCATCAATTGCTTCTTTAGCTGAAACTGCTGCCCATAGCTTGCTTCAGCTCCACCATTGTAGCCATTTCTGGCTCTTTGCCCTGTAACAAAGATTCTAAGAGCTCATAATTTGAAGCGCCAACCTCTTGGAGAAAGATGAGGCGTTTATCACCCTCATCGGTTACTCTACGTAAGGCCAGAAGGTTTTGGAATAGCCTCCACCAGGTACTCCAGGAAGTCCCCGGCACCTATGGCCCTGGACTCCGTTCTCGATATACATCGAGGGCCCCGTAGCAGGGTCCTGACCTGCCGGGGAGACTTCCCGCACTCCGGTTGCCCTGGTGGGTGCTCCAACTATACCGCCCTTTTCGTCCGTCTCCTTTCCTGTTGGTGGGTGGACTGCCTCTGGCCTTGTGCTTGTGATCCTTGGCTAACTGGCGGGCTGTTCTTCTGTCTTCTTCGTTCCTCGTCTGGCGTTGGTGTTCTTCTTCCGCGTCTTCTTTCTTGAGTCATCCTGATCGCCAGTTGATTGGCGAGAGAACACACTGACGAGTGAATGTTTATTGCTCCCCTCTCACTCTTTTATACAAATCCTTTATCCCTCTTCTAGATCAACTTGTATCTTCTCCATCTTCCTTCTTCGCACGCCACTTCCAACCATTGTCAATTTTCGCTGGTCTTCATCCTGAACCGGTCTACCCTACAACAAATATATACTCTCAGATGTTTCCTCACGATTTCCATTAAGTTTAGTATGATGTACGTGAAATGGAAATATCGAAAAGCTTTATAACGTGGAACGTAAGTGGTTAGAGGCAATAGAAGAAACGTGGCAAATTTTCTGAAGTGGTCGGGGATCGCACGGAGGTGGGTGTGGCCAAGATAAAACATAACTTTTTTCAAAAATGCTCTAGAATGCGGGAAAAAATAGTTGGAGTTAAAAGAGGGAATGTGGTCAAACTGCTAGAAAGGGCCGAGTTTGCGTTAAGGCGGGCGGGGCCAAGATCAAAACCACATATCTCTGTTCAAAATTGTTCCAGAATGCGGACAAAAAGTGGTTGAGTAAGTAGAAAAAGTTTGGCCAAATTCCCGCAGTGGGCGGAGTCCGCTCGAATGGGGCGGGGCTCAGAACAAAGATTCAAAGCTTTGTTTAAAAGCGTTCCAGAACGCGGGAAAAAAGTGGTCGAAGGCTCTAGAAGCTTTGTAGCAAAAACTTTAAGAGTGGGCGTGTTTTGCACTAAGGTGGGCGGGACTAAGATCAAAAATTCATAACTCTCTTTAAAAACTTTCTACAGCTTGGAAAACAAGTGGTCAGAGGCTACAGAAGAAATGCTTTCAAGATCTCGAAGTGAGCGAGGCTTGCCCTAAGGCGGGTGGGTCCAAAATCAAAAATTCATAACTCCGAAATGTTCCAGAACGCGGGAGAGGAGTGGCGGATGGCTTCAGAGGGTTTGTGGTGAAAACGCTGAGGTGCTCGAGTTTGCACGCGGGCTCGCTAGACTGAGATCGAAAATTTATAACTATGATTTACACGTTCTAGAACGCGGCGAAAATGGTTAGGGGCAGCTAATGTAGGGTTGGTCAAATTTTTAGTGGGGTCTACACTGAGGTAGATGTTGCCGTGTTCAAACACTAGTATACTCTGCACAGAAGAAATAAATCGAGCGGATGTTCTCAAAGCAGTTCCATGTTTAAATTTAGGGAGAAGTATGCTATTCTGTTAATCTGACACTGATGGATACGCTGTCCTGGACATATAATGCACGCATAGCGTGCATAGCTCAACTGGTTCACAATGATTCGTTAGGGCGCAACCAATAGTAATCTTTTGTGGGAGGCATTCGGGCGATAGCATACGGCAATCTCTACATTCTCTAACGTAACCTTACGTTTACAACCTTAGTAACCTTACTT
This sequence comes from Haemonchus placei, assembly GCA_900617895.1. Lineage (NCBI taxonomy): Eukaryota > Metazoa > Nematoda > Chromadorea > Rhabditida > Trichostrongylidae > Haemonchus > Haemonchus placei. The sequence goes on along the minus strand of UZAF01017144.1, from coordinate 39,581 downwards.
GTTACTTTCTCGAATTCTCTTCAAAACCGCTAATTTTCGCGCCTTCTTCGCCATTCCACTACTCTCCACCATAGCTTCCGTTATTCGATTCGAACTATCTAGATACCTCAGAATTATCTGAATGGGGTCTTTGAGAAATGAAATTCTGAAAAAACATCATTGTAGAAGTTTCGAAGTTTCTTCCTTTTCTTTTAGAAAGTATTTGACTTTGATAGGTGTGCTAGTTGCAGGTGTCCTAAGTGCATTCTCATAGAAGTCCCATGTAATCCTTCGGGCAGTTTATGAAAAAAGAGCGAGCAGAATTATAAGAGGATGAGAAAAGACGGGAAACACCACATGCAGAAATATCCGTTATGCATTGTGTCCGACTAGAGTACATATTTAAATAAGGCTAGTCACGAATCCGAAAAACTCTCCCCCTGAAACTTCTCAATAACGAAAATTTCAGAATTCGGCACGCTCTCTCGTCTCACGGGTGATCCTCAATTTGAGCGAGTGGCACTGAAAGCGTTAGAGTCTCTATGGAGGACGCGATCTTCTCTTGGTTTGGTCGGCAACCACATCAATGTTCAGACAGGTTATTTGGGGCTCTTAGTTGTTGCTTCTGGTTGTAAAAATTATTCTCAGCAGACACCGATTTTGGCTTTTAGGGAATTACGGTACCTGTTTTGTTGGCTTGTTATTAACTACAAAGCAAATGGGTTTATTCACTTTTATGTGTTTGCATTAAATGTGAAAACCTCATGATCAGTGAAAATATCCTTGCTGCAGTTCACTGTTTATGCAATTTACGAAATACATACATATGTATGTATGTGTGTATTCTGAAATTTGTCCTGTGCAATATCTGCCATGCGTGGATTGTAAAATCAATACGGATTCCTTTTCCTCCGAATGAATCACCAGAACATGGTTAGTGTCAGGCCTACCTTTTGCTACGGTGTTTTGCTTCCTGTTTTACTCACCCCTTTAATTGTTCAATTAACAGTTTTTACCGTTTTTGAAGCGTGTTTACTCCTTTTTCATCGAGGGATTTTCCGAACAACTCGCTTCCAAAAAATTCTTCTACATTCATGACAAGTTTCGCGCTATGATGTTAATTTCAAAAAAATGCTCTTCCGCGAAAGCAGTCTACTGTCTTTTTTATTACAAGCTGTCTGACTAGTATGTATTTTAGGACAGTGGACTGCCACTGATACGGGTATTGGTGCCGGCGTGGATTCTTATTTCGAATACCTTGTAAAAGGCGCTCTCCTCCTACAACGACCTGCTCTGATGAAACAATTTCTAGGTAAATGCAATATCTGACTATATTCATTGACTTTTCATTTTGGAATTATGCAATTCTTTGTGCATCTTCAAAAAAATATGTAGTCCTAGGCTTCTACTGCTATAAATGTCATTATCACATGTAACACATGTACGCGCTTGCTCCTGTCTGTCTATTGAATTTGATATCATCTGGGGTCGCAGGTGTCGTATCAAGCTCGGAACCGGTTGAGCGTTGGGTAAGAAGAAAGAGCCATGTAGGCCTAGCAAAGCTCTGCCGGCTTTTGTCGACTTTGAGGCATGGGAAGGGGCCCAATCTTGTTGAAGGACAAACGATCGGTTATGAAAGTGTTCAGTGACCCAGGGTAGCAGGGCGTCCACTTAAACTACCTTTTGGTAGACCTCGGAGTTGATTTTCACATTTCTGTCGATGAAGACCAAAGGTGTTTTGCTTTCTGATGTCACCCCGGCCCAAACCATAACACTTTTGGAAGATAGCCTGCTGTGCACAAGACTACGCTTTGGGGACCTGCTGTCAGCTTTTGACAACAACTATCTCTGGTTTTGACGGTTTGGATAGCGTTCTACGGTGAAAATTTTCTCATCAGCCCAGATCACGTCAAAAATGCGGCGCGTCCCCAGTTCTCGGAAAAGTTTTTTGCATCTTATCAGTCGACTTTGCTTGGACTGCTCCGAAAGAAACTCTCCTCGACGGAGCCGATAACTATTCAGCTTGAGGTCGCGTTTCACCACTTTCTGGACGGTTTGACGGCTGATGTTGAGGTCAGGAGTAATCCGATTCGTGCTGACTCCATCGTTGCGGGTGATCCTCTTCCTTATAATGTCACGAACCCTCAGTGTGTTCACTGTTCTCGGTCGTCTTCTTTTTGGCATCTCAGAGGCTTGTCCTCCATTTCTGAGAGCAGCGGCAACATTCCGTATTGTTGAAGAGGAAGCGCCGAGTCGTTTCGTGATGTCGCAGCTGCTGAAACTTTCCCTGAGCAATTCGCGATAGTGGGCCGATGCGCAGAAACCTTCATAGCGACTATTAGGCGAACGGGTAACCAAATGACTGATTAGATTCCTGTAGTGCCAGCAAGCGCCAAACGGCGCACCCTATACCTTTTAGCCACCAAAGCCTTAGCTATGCCAGTCGATTCGTCCGGCTAACGCCGGGCTTCCCTTCTTCTTCGAAAAAGTTGTAGTAATCGGGCACCTCTTTACTCCTTCTTCGAAACAAACAATATTTTTCTGCACACGAGGTTTGGCTCAGGACTAACAGGCCAGTCCAAATGGTATCCCATGTAAATCGGTGCTGTAAATACCCATTAAGATTCACCTGTTGGGTCACCAAAGCCTTGGGTGGTACTAACAAAAGTTTCGAGTGATGATGACAGTATTATCAGATGTCGTCATCAATAGACCTTTTTTTATGGAGATATCATTAGTTAAGAATTTCATATTACTGGCGGTCGATTAAGTTTTGTCCAATATCATTTCGAGCAAAGAGGTTCCTTCATTGAGATACGAACCTGCTTGGTAGCCGTCGTAATTAATAGCAAGAAATGAACAAAAGTCGCTACTCAGCGTGTTGCCGCTAATGTTCCCTATCACTGCACTTAACACTCACTTTTGTCACCCTAATCTAGCATCCCTTCTTACAGAAGAAACATACTGAACGATCAAATCTACAATCATACCGAAGACGTTCGGATTTTTGACGGATAGGTGGCCTCTCCTAGGTCCCTTATATTCTCTTATTAGTTATGATCAGTTCCTTTCACCGAGTACTTACGAGCCCGTCATATTCTAAATCACTTTTAAAATGCTGAGGATCCACTGTTAATACGAAAACTGTCATCCTACCAAGTTTAAACGCTCTAGGTCCACGGGGACAGGAGTGATGAATTTGCGGCTCAAAATTTCTATCGCGCACGTCTCGCCTCCTACGAACGAAGTCCGGTCCTGCCACACACCATAAGTGTTCCCATCCCGTCCCCATACTCCTACCAAGTTTGAACGCTTCAGGTCCACGTAAACAGGGGTTATGAATTTCCGGTCGGACGCACACACCGACACACCAACAGACAACTCAGCGAATTATGCATAGTAGAATATCTCTCTCATTTATACAGCAGAAACTTGCACCAACTTGCAACTTGGAAAAAACACCGACGCACACACACACAAACATACAGTACCTTTCAAAAAGAAAGCAACCTGAACCTTCTCTGCCGTAACACATCTCAAACTCAATCTTTCTGGTTGATTTTTTGACAGCACGCTTTTCAAACACTACCGACTCTCCTGCGATAGAATCGGCGGTAGCTCACTTTTAAGCAAGTGGGTGATTTTTTTTCAAACACATGCGAAAGGGGCATGTTCTTTAGGGAGGTTTCATTGTGTTTTTTGAGTCTAGAAATGTTGATGATTCTTTCGTTCCGTTAGCTGATCACTCTCTGTAAAGAGACGAAATTCTGGCTCTCGCTTTCTGACCGTGGAGCAGCTCTCCGCTATTTCCACAAGCAGTAAGCAGAAATTGACCCAGCTCAACGCGCAACATTTCTTGTGACAATATCTACGATTACGAAGACCATTGGAAGTGTTGACTCTTTCACAGGCCTAATCAAAAAGCCAGCTCGAGAAGGCCACGGATTGCCTCTCCTTAGAATGATAGGAAGATCATTTGCGCGTCGACCCAAGATTCCAGACGAGCACCTCCCCATATAATGGCCGGAACATCGACGACGACGACATCGCTACCATCTAGAAGTACTGTCAACAGAGCCTGGGATGCTGGATTATATGGAAGAAGTTTCGTGAAAAAGTATCTGGATCTCTGCATCAACAGATGAGCTCGAGTTCAATGGGCGGCGCGTGAGCACCTTTAGTGCGCCTTCGACCAATGACGCAAAGTCATCTAGAGCGACTGTTCAAAGATCGTTTTGCTTAGTACACTTGGGTTTCGTTCGTAGACGAGCTTTTATTTTAAAACACAAGTTTCGACCCCAAGTACCATATGACAATTCTCAGGCATGGTGTCCGCTCAGTATCGGTTTGGAGATGGTCTCCGAGTCTAGGCATGGGGTGCATGCACAATATTCCCATCACTGTGGACCAGTACATGTACATAGACGTTTTGCAGAAATGCACGCTACCTTTCTCCCGTCCTGTGCACGGAGAGAAATTTGCTCTCCAGCGAGATAACGTCCTTGAGCACAGATCTAGAAGGGGCGCGAGTGGCTGACTCACCGGGAAATCCGATGCCTTGACTAACCTAGCCAGTCCCCTGACCTAAACATCATTTAACCCTCGTGGCAAGAACTCAAGAAAAGGAAAGCCGGTAAAACAGTCACAATTTCTCTCAGAAGGTTGGCTTATTTGAGGAAGAATGGAGGGAAATCGATGAGTGCCTGATCGACAAGTTGGTCGAATCAGTGCCTTGCAGATGCAAAGCCGGTATCGACGCCAACAGCTTCACTACAAAGTATTAGAACAGTAGCCAATTAGGTGTTAATCTCATGACGATAGCATTCAAATCGAGTGATTTATTTCAAATATTGAATTTGGTGTTATTTTGTCCTGTTCAGAAAAAATGTGAAAAGTGGCCTTTTAAACGAAATGAAAGAAAAGGTTCCAAGCGAGAGAATACTGTTTCAAGCTAGCTTCGGAAGGGGAAGAGCGACGGGGTGGGATTATTACCTCGAGCAAAAAGCTAGAATGGGGTGTGATTTGAATATTCAATTAAATCACCCACTTCGGTACCCCTTCCCTCCTGAAGCTCAGGTCAAAAAAATGTATGTTCTCGGTTGAAAACGTCAGTGAGCACAATCATGGGCTAACCTCCTTATGTTGAAATTAGGTCGAAAAAAGTGGAAGTCTCCCAGCTACATTATCACCTCCGATTTTTGTAAAGACATTCATACCACGATGCCGGTACAGATCGAAGTCACGGTTTTGAAGTACCCATTTCACTCCACATCACTCACTTCATTTCGCAGTACTCACTCTACTACATGAACGTACTCACCAAGTTACTGCCCTATATAAATACCAGTTGGGCTACGCACGCTAATGCGTGCACCACATGCCCACTACCGGTTACCTACGACTTTTTAGAGGACCAATATGAACAGTATCGGTTGACTTCTCATTTCATAACTGTTTCCTCACCGCGCTCACGTGACTTTCACACTCTTCCCTGGAGCTTGCCTCCTTTTTTAAGTTCTAGTAATCAGCAACCGCCCCTCTCTCCCCCCCCCCCCCCCCTCAATTATTGGAACGAACGTGCTTTTCTGAACACGGAATCCGACACGCTCTACACAACTTTGACACAGGACCCAAAAAGAGGGGAGATGGAATAAGCAGGGCAGTGCCAGTGGTATTTAGGGTGTGCCGATGCTCACGGCTACGATTAAAAGTGTCAGTCGGTTGCTCTTCATCTTGAAAATTATGAACCATTAAAGGTTTAACTGATAGGCAACCAAAGAATTGAGTAGTACTCACAAATGTTCTCAAGTGATAATGGCTCCATTATCAGGTGTCGTTAACACTGGACCTTTTTTCCTCCACGGTGTAGGGGAGTAGGAATATTTCAGGTAGTTGGATGCAGGCCGGGAGAGAAGGGTGGGAAAAGATAATGAAGAAGATCACTAGAAGGCATGAAGTAAACAAGGACAATATATAAGGGGCTATTTCAGTATAATAAACACTCCCCCACCAGTGGGTTACGAGCACCCCAACTGGCGATCAGGCAAGGACTCTGACTGGCAAGAAGAAGAAGAAGACCGATCGGATCAAGACTACGACGTCAAGCACGCAAGGCGGCGGTAGTGGCGGACCCGGGGACCATCGTAGAGGTCTACCGGGGCCGTGCACCTGTCGCATATGTGCCGGGCACGCCGTGGCGCACTTAGTGGAGGCTTTTCAATAATTTCTCACATTAAGAAAAGTGAGTGATGAAATGGAACAAAGGTTAATATTCTTACAAGAGTTGTAGGCAGCAACTACGAGCTGCTGGAATCGCTGCTGCAAGGAAAAGAACCGGAATAAGTCACGCTGAAGAAGTTGAGCGATACCATGGCTAGTCATTTTCAACCCAAGAAATTTATATTGGCCGAGCGCTATGAGTTGACGTCTCGAACGCAACGTCCCAGACAAGCCTTGCAGGATTATTATGCTGAACTGCAGAAAGCAGCAGCAGGATGTGAGTTTGAAAAAATAAAAGATCTTCGGGACACGATGGTCACTATGGTGTTTATAGGAGGCCTAGCCTTCCTAGAAACTAGGAAACGGCTCTTAGAAAGGGAGAGCCTTACGTCAAAAGAAGCACTGGAGGCGGCGGAGGCATTAAAAAGAGTGGGGAAAATGCGCCTCACCTAAAGGAGGGACTGCAAGAAGTTGGTCATCTCGGTGGTCCAGGCGAACAAAAGGAAGTGTTTAGCGGTAAACCAGGACCCACTGGCCTTACGGGCGAGAGCGATGTAAAGTAAAAATCGGGTTGGAGCACAGCAGCGCAAGTCAAAGGCAGTGAACAACCGCTCGTTCGCTGCAGTCCAGTGCACATGTTGCGGACGTTTAGGGCACGCTTTTTATCAGTGCTTTAGGAAACAAACAGCGTTCTGCAGTAATTGCTCTCGACCCAGACACATGGCTAAGGCCTGTAGATCAAAGGCGTCCGATCCGCGCAAAGTTCTGGAGGAGTCAAGAAAAGTCTCCCGCCGAGTCAACTGGTGTGCGGAGCTCAGCACCTCCGACCTTGACGAAATTGTTATTAGTGAGAACAATATAGATAGAGTGAGTCATAGAGAACGTCAAGGTCGTAGAGAAGAGCTGGTTAAGTCGAGGCACCAAGCCCAGGAAGCCGGGAGAACCCTTGAACCGGAGGTCGGACGATCCGCAAAGTTGCGTCGATCGGGAGACCAGTCGTTGTGCCAGAGGGAAGGTGGAGCCAGCAACTATGCTGAGAACGAATACTCATGGCACCGACGTATTATGTGAATTAGATACGGGAGCCTCAGTATCAATTTTGGATGTGGCATCGTGGAGGAAGGTAGGTAAGCCCCGGCTAACAGAAGCAACAATTGAGGCCACTGCTTATAATAATAGCCCGATCCAGTTTTGTGGTAAAGGCACGATTTGGGTCCAGTTCAGTGGCAGACGAGCCAAAATGGACCTACATGTGCTCGAGGGAGCAGCCTGCACGTTATGCGGAAGAGATATGGTCAAAGCTTTAAAGTTTGATTGCGTCCCATTTTATCAGAGTGTACATGAAATGCAGGAGAAGCCTTTGCGAATGGTAAATAGGAACTGGCTAAAATTTTAGAAGAATATCAGTGCGTATTCAAGCCCGGCCTAGGAAAATGTACAACCGCTCAGGCGACGCTAAAGTTTAAAGTGGAGCCGGCACCGAAGTTTTTTATAGCACGACCGTTACCGCTGGCCTTACGGCCCAAAGTGAAAGAGAAAAAAACTTGAGAGTAAGCTGGTAATGGCATCTTGACTCAGGTGGACCATCCGGAGTGGGCTACTCCGTTAGCGGCCGTGTCAAAGCCTGGGGGCAAGATCAGAATATGCGAAGATTATAAGATAACAATAAATCCGCAATTGGATATAAACCAGTATCCACTGCCGAAGCCGGATGATTTATTTCATATGTTGAACGGCGGGCAAAAGTTTTCGAAATTAGATCTATATGCAAGTGGAGCTAGACAAAGAGTCTAGGAAATATATACAGTAAACACCCAGAAAGCACTGTTTGGGTACAACAGGATAGCTTTTGGTATGGCTTCGGCGCCAGAAATAGATGTGCTAGCGCATTACAATCCGGATGTGCCACTGATATTAGCTACAGATGCGTCGGATTATGGCCTAGGAGCGGTTATCTACCATAAGTACAAAGATGGTAAAGAGAAAGTGATCGCTTATGCGTCACGCTCCTTAATTAAAAAAGGGAGGAATTACGCGCAAATAGAAAAAGAGGCGCTAGGTATAGTATACGGTGTGGAAAAATTCAATCAGTTCCTATACGGCACGAGATTTACATTATCGACAGATCATCAGCCGTTAGTGAGAATATTTGGTCCAAAAAATGGGCTGCCCACGATAGCGGCCAAGAGACTGCATCGATGGGGAATGCGGTTGATGGGTTTTTCATTTGATATAGAATATCGGAAAACCGCGAAGTTTGGTAACGCGGATGGCTTGTCACGGCTACCTGACCCTAGCGAGTCACCTAGCGCTGAAGTCGTAATTAGTGAGCTTCAGGCAAGAGCTATGGATCAGGAGATTTTTTGAAAATTTGCCCTTGTCGAAAGAAGCTGTAGCTAGAGCGACATTGAAGGACCCAGAACTAGTTAGGGTCTTACATTATGTTAAGAAGAGCTGGCCACCTAAAGTAGAAGAGAATTCAAAAATTTATGCGGTGATGAGTGCAATATCCATATATGGCGGGTGTCTCTTATGGGAAATAGGGTGATTATACCGTCTAAGTAGAGAAAAAAGGTGTTGCAAATGTTGCACACCAGTCATTACGGGAAAAACCGCATGATAAGTCTTGCCCGGAGGAAAGTATGGTACCTGGAAATTGATAAGGGAATTGCTTAATTAGCGAGAACGTGTGAGACTTTGCCGTTTTCGCTAATGATTCGGTGAAAACACCACTGCATTTGTGGGAAGAGCCAGCCAAACCTTGGCAGAGAATACATATAGATTTCTGCTAGACGCAAGGTGGAGAAAAGCGGCTGATAGTAGTTGATGCTGAGTCCAGATGACCGGAAGTGGTCCTCATGGGCCTTACCACGGCCGGAAAAACTATTGAGAAATTGCGAACGATCTTCGCCACGCATGGGCTCACGGAACAAATTATATCTGATAAAGGCCCTCCATTTTCGTCAGCGCTGTTCAGGAAGTTTTGCGAGGAAAGGAATATTACGTTAACCTTGACCTCGCCATACCATCCTAATAATAATGGTGAAGCAGAAAGATTTGTCCAGACTTATAAAAAAGGATGGTGTAAGGGGCTTCGTGATGGCAAGAAGCCAGAAACGTGCTGACGGAATCGCTTTTTGAGTATAGAGTAACCCCTCACCGTGTGACGGGTAGGTTGCCGGCCGAAATACTGATGGGGAGAGAATTGAGGACCACGTTAGACATAAGGAAAACGAAGGAGGAGTAGTACTCATAGAGAGCGGATGGTTGCCGACTACAACAAGAGGGGGAGAAGAGAGAGAACTTTTGTAGTCGGTCAACAAGTCTATATTCGGAACTACCAGAAAGGGGACAAGTGGATCCTAGGAATCGTCACCCAAGTTTTGGGTGGCTAGATGTGCAAAATTCATTTTGGAATAGGTAGCCGGAAAGCTCATGCTGATCAAATAAAAGAAAGACCGGTGCCGGAGCAGGAGTTAGTGAGGACAGCCAAAAAAGGAAGGTCGGAATTGGAACAAGGAGTACCACCGAGGGGGTAAGAGCAAATACGTAAAATGACTTGCAGGATGAGGACTTATGTGGAGAAACGGGAGAGAACATGTATAGTCAAGCATCGGGTTAATCTGGTTGAGGCGATAAGGTGTGTAAATGATAAGGAGGAGCATGGTGATGTAAAAGGAGGGGAGGCGGTGAGGTTGGTGATTATGTGACGCCTCCACCACCTGCATCTCCATCACCTCCGCCGACATCGCCACCTACGGGAGCTGGAACGCCTATAGTGATTCAATTGCCTCCAGTAGTTACTGCGGTAAGTGCAATAAGTTTTAGTATGGAGACACGAGGTAATAGGAAGAAAGGTACTCAGCTCCCGGTACAGTCACAGATCAGAAGTGTGGGGTCAGCACGTGGACGCCCACATCGCCCCACACTTCGTCAGGAACTTGATCAAATGAGGACTGGGCGCGCAACTGGTGGCGCAGATGCAAGAAAAAACGAACTCTAGTACTGGCTCCCACAGAGCAGGGGAGGAAAGAGAATAATAGTATGGTGATGATTACTGTCTTTTTTGCATGGAATAATAAAGATATGTTTTGATGGTGTACAAATCAAGTAATGCGGTATCGACAATGGGGGAGAAGGGGAACATTCTTTCCCCAGTCGTTGGGTGAGTACTTAGTTATACAAGTGACTGAAAGTCGCTTGGGGGGAGATGTAGGGAAGTAGGAATATTTCAGGTAGTTGAATGCAGGCCGGGAGGGAAGAGTGTGAAGAAGATAATGAAGAAGATCACCAGAAGTCATGAAGTAAACAAGGACGATGTATAAGTTGCTATTTCGAGTATAATAAACACCTTCCCCACCAGTGTGTTACGAGCACACCAACTCACGGGTACATCATTAGTTAAGAATCCCAAATTATCGGTAGTCGGAGAGCTTAATCGTAAATGATATCAAATCATAAAGTAACCTTGATCGTCCACCGAGTTACAAACCCTGCTGGTTGGCGGTCATAATCTTTTCGTATTCATAAATACATCGTAGACATCACAGGAGTTAAATTCAGCTAGTAACTGCTCTTATCAGTCTTATCAGCTATTATCAGTTCCTATCATCGGTCGTCTACGATCCCGCGATACTCCACATCACATGCCAAACTGTCAAGGTCAAACATCCCGTCACATCCTACATAACCTATTAAAATTCCAAGGTTCCATTATTAACAGGAAGTGCGTTACAGATCTAGTGGCTCTCGCCTTCTCTGGTTTCTCATCAATCCCTATCACTTGCTATCATTCCCTGTCACCAATCATTTACGGTCCCTTCACATCCTACATCACCTACTAAAGCGCCAAGACTCATCGTTAATAAGGTTCCTGTGGCTTTTACCTTTTAAGGCTCTTTATCAGTCCCTATCGATTGTGGTCACCTCCTACTCCCTACCAACAGTGTTCCCATCCCGTCATCTGTATTCCTTGCAAATTTGAATGTTCTAGGTTCAGTGAGACAGGAGTTATGAATTTCCGGTCAGAGACACACACAAACACACCAACGGGCACACTTAGCCGATTATATCAGTAGGACAAGGAGGGAATGTAGTATAGTGCTAGGTTTTCCATATCACTACCTTTATCGTAATCATAAGTTTTGCGGACGGACAGACCGACAAACACATAAACCGACAAACCTACAAACACATACCGACATATCGGCAAAGCGACACACCAATTTACTGCTTCGGAATAAGAGAGATTGATACATAGCGCACGGATGTAATGCTTGCTGCTCCGCGTCTGACGTTAATGGCATCGTCTAATTAAGTTCGCAGCTTGAAGGCCTTCAAAGGGACTAAATGGAATATGTCATTCACATTCGCCTCATTTTGTGTGCATAATTGAAATTTGACGAAATCAAGCCCAAGAAGTTCCGGAATTGTTGGAAAGGATTATTTTCCGAACCCATAAATTCTTTTCAATTCGTTATAAGACGATGCAATCATTCAAATTTGCTCTATCCCATGTTTGAATTTTGAATCTCTTCTGGAACCATTCCGACCAAGCTTATACTTCGAACAGCAAATTCTCGTATTATTTTGGTTTCTTCTGTCCCATCCTTCCCGTTACTTTCATACAAATTCACAGCGGCTAGATCACGCGAGTCGTGATCAACTTTTCTTTTTCCTTCACTTGGATTCATTGCGACTGTGACAGGACTTCTTTTCATGCATCACCTAGTGGGGAACGTTACCATCGTCGTTATTCATCGTTACCACTCATTTAACAGTATAATTGTTTTGTTTTTCAGATTACACTTCAGCTATCAATCGCTTCGTTCGTAAGGGTGATTGGTTTATGTGGGTAACAATGACGAAGGCCACAATTTCTCTGCCGATTTTCCAATCTCTGGAGGCTTTCTGGCCGGGGTTGTTAGTACGTTTTTGAAAAGAAATTTGATAGCACTACGGTAATTATTCTTGTGATTCTCACATGTTTTCGAAGCATAGCTTTTCTTTTTTCGCTAACGTTTGCCTAATAGATATTGTTTTGGCGTTTGGACAAGTTTTTGCTTTCAGGCAATGGTTGGTAATGTTGAAGACGCTTCTCGAATAATGCTTCAGTATTCGCAAGTGATGCGGCAATATGGTGTCCCACCTGAGTTCTATAATATACAGAGTTCATCGGTAGTTTTTGGCGCAGTGTATTGTCGGCAGCTTATTTCAACTTCAGACCATCCGGTCACCTTTTCAGTCCGAAAAACGTACTGCGTTTCCACTGCGTCCCGAAATAGCCGAGAGTTTAATGTATCTATATAGAGCCACGAAGGACCCGCGGATCCTGGAAATCGCAGCGCAGTTGGTTGATGTATGCTCTTTTTTTCTATCCGAATGAGCACTATCAAAATGGGCTCAATAGGGCTTTCGAAATATGTTTTATACTTATTGATTGGAATATTTGTATAGGAGAAGGTGAAGAATTTCAAATCAAGAACACAGAGTAAGTGAAGAGAAATGCATGATTTGTTAGACCTCTTCAACAAGTGGATCATGTCTTTTTTTTCCGACGGTTGAGGGCCTTTAGTGAGAAGATATCAGCAATGAAGAGAATAAGTAACAGTAGTGGGAAGTAGTGGGGGAGGGGGGAGGGGAGGGGGGAGGTTGACGGAAAGAAGAAAAAAGTAGGAAACTGTTAACAATTACAAGGTTCCAGTCATTAGCAGTCATTCATATTAGCTCCATTACCTGTTTTCTTGTAAATTAGTCGTTGTGACCACTGCATACTACCGGTGTATCATCCAGCGGAACTCGGTTGAGTTCGCAGGTGGAGTATTCGGGTTAAAGTGGGTCTCATGTCTTTTGTCTTGTAACTCAAGTTCCGAGCATTCTCACTCCACTGTGGCAACTGCCTCGGGAAGATAAAAATGTTGGAAGTGGATGTGAAAAGTGAGTCCCTATCCTCTGGGTTGGTTGCCCAAGTCACTAGGCTAACCATATAGTCCAGGTGAACAGGCTCACCTAACCAGCTGATTTGATACTTACATTCTTACATTTGTTATCGTTTCCCATCAATTTTCATAAGTCAGATCCCTTAGACACGATCATAATCTGAGCTTTCAAATTCCTCTTCTCAGCTTGACTAGACTCACTTGACCCGTCGTACGCAATTAGTCCTTTTGCTGCTCTCAGTCTTGACATGAAAGAGCTTACGGATCCGTAACGCATCTTCATTTCTCTGAAAACCGTTTCATGTCACTTCTCCGTTCACCGTGAACTTTCACTGGAGACACGCATTCTCAAGGTTTGAGAACGGAACCACTTGTATAAGTTTATAACATGAGTGCTCTTTTGGAATGGTGCAGCCTTTACAATGACGATAAAACTAGTCTACCTTTGGGGGTGCACAGGGGCCAGGGCGGTTTCGAGCTCTTATTGCACCTTATCTAACCTTTTTTCCGACCTAACAACGCTCCAGTGGCATTCTTGGAATCCCACAACCCGTCCCACCGTCTTAGTTGTTGATCACGGAAACGATTTCTAATGTAAACTGTGCCTGTTGTAAACTTTAACACGTTGACGACGAGGCAATTTTTTCGTGGCTTTCGCGTGGAAAGGGACAATGCCTTCTTGATTCATTCTCAAAAAAAGAGTCGTCACAGCAGAAAGCATTCGAAAAGAAATGGTATGAGAAAATGTTGCGCAAACCTTCTTCTTCTCCCTAGCCTTAGTCCCGTGCCGTCGCAGGGTCCGCTGTTCTTGTCAGCCGTCTCCATTTCATTCTATCTATGGCAACTTCTGCCGTCACCTTGGCTTCGGCAAGGTCCTTCTTGATCACGTCCCGCCATCTTCTTCTTTGGGGCTCCTCGTGGTCGCTTGCCTTGCGCCTCGAATTCCATTGCCTTCCTTATTGGGTGGCTCTGTGGTCTTCTTAGGACATGTCCGAAACGTCGTAAGCGCTGCTCCCTCATCTTCGTTTGAACTGGAGCTGCTTACGTAACCTCCTGACGTCTTCACTCCTGATCCGATCCAGCCAAGTCCAGCCGCAGGCCCATCTGAGCATTCTCATTTCAGCGGAGTGGAGCTGTCTTTCATGGGTTTTACTTACGGGCCGACACTACGACCGTAGAGCATCGTAGGCCTTACCGCGCTCCGATACACCTTTCCTTTGAGAGTCCTGGAGCACGACGGTCGCACAGGATACCAGTAGACTCCCTCCACTTCATCCATGCAGCGTTTATTCGGAATTTTACGGTCTGGTCCACGCTACCATCAGCGGCTAGACCACTCCCCAGGTATCGGAAGTCCCAGACCTTTTTTAATGGCTTCCCCGTAACTGTCGATGATTGACTCCGTGCCCTCCTCGGAGCTAAGGAACTTGGTCTTCTTCACGTTCAGCCGGAGTCCGTTTCCCACCAGCACCTTCTGCCATTTCTGGAGCTTGTCCTGGAGTTCTTCCTTGCTCTCCGCTATCAGAGCGATGTCATCAGCGTAGAGGGTGGTCTTCAGAGGGCCATCCACGAGTCCTTCTATGATGACGTCCATCGTGAGCAGGAAGAGGAACGGGCTCAGAGCTGATCACTGGTGTACCCCAACAGTGACATCTATGCTCCCGTCTGGCCGTGGGCAATTCCTATTGTTGTCGTGGAGCCATCGTGCATATTCTTGACTAAGGAGATGAGGTGTTTTTATACGTTTCGCTTTCGAAACGTTCTCCATAAGACTTCTCGCGGAAGACGGTCGAATGCCTTCTCCAGATCGAAGAAGGCTAGGTAGCAGAGTCTATGCTTTTCTCTATATTTCTCCATAACTTGTCTGGCTATGAAGATGGTATCCGTTGTAGACCTTTCAGGCATGAGCCGAACTGCTCCTCTGAGATTGGGGCCAATTTTCTCAATCTTGAGCTGACCAATCGCTCGTACAGTTTCATCGTGTGAGCAGTCAACCTTATCTTCCGGTAGTTAGAGCATTCCATCGCGTCCCCCTTCTGCTTGAAGATGGGAACGATAGTACTGCTCCTCCACGCATCTGGGATTCTTCCTTCAGTGGTGACAGTGTTTAGGAATTGGGTGAGCCACTTCATCCCGTGCTCTCCGTGCGCTTTCCTTGTTAACTCGGAAACCACCTCGAGTTTCTCCCAACGTTTCTTTCGCACATCCTAGGTTGACCTTGAAAGCCTTGCTGCAGGTCTGCTGGATCGGTCCTTCGGGATCTGAAAGTCCAGCTCCCCGTATCTTCTCTTTAAGGTGTTTTCTTTCTATTCGATGCAGCTTCCACCACCGGATCCTCCGTTCCGTTCTTGTCCTTGATTTCTTGGGAAAATCGGTGGCTATTTCTGCTAGGAGAGGCCAGTGCTGTGTAGCCAATTCTTCTCCAGGCAGTACCTTGATGTCCCTTACAGTTTTGAGGGACGACCTTCTTACTGGCACGTGATCTGTTTCCGTTTCTTTCCTGTAGGTTACCTACTGAGACCTCTTTTCGCGAAGAAGGTGCTGCAGACTGCCAAGTCATGGGCCATGGCCAAGTTGAGAACCCTTTCTCCTTCTTCGTTTCTGACTCCCATTCCTCTACCTCCATGTACCCTTTCCAGTCCCCCTCCCCCCCCCCCCCCCCCCCCTTTCACAGCCGACGTGCCCATTCAGGTCACCTCCTATGGTAAAATAGTCCCCTTCTGGAACTGACTGGATGGCCTCGTCAAGGCTCAGATAAAACTCTTCCTTTTCGTAGACGGGGCAGCAGGCTTGTGGTGCGTGCACTGATATCATTGTCCAGTACACCTCCATCGTGTCTATCCTTACGGCCATGAGACTACTGCTGGTCCTGCTGACGCTGGAGACAGAGACTTTGAGGGGCTCCGCTACTGCTATGGCTACACCATTTCGTTTGATGTCATCCCCATTGTAGTAGAGTTTGACACCCTCTCCGATTTCCCTAGCCTTTGCTCTTTTTCAGCGGGTCTCCAGAAAGCATAGGACTTGGAAATTTTTGCGCTTCACTAGGTCGGCGACCTCTCGGGACTTCTCAGTAAGCGAACGCACGTTCAGAGTCACAATTCGAACTGACTTCTTTGACTGAGGTTGTTCCCTCCTCGGTAGCCCTCGCGTACTGTCCACAGAACTCGGGCGGGGTCCTGTGCGCCACTTCCAGGTGACGTCCTAGCTTTATCACTGATACTTTTTGAGACTTTAGACATATTTGTAGTGACTGGGTTTCTCCATCAGCCCAACCTCAACCTCAATATGTCAACCTGGGCCTGACACTGGTACTGATACAATTTTTGCAATTTTTGCAAGGCATGGAATTGCATCGGCAAGGATCGACCTCGCACTCTCTTATCCACTCGGATATCCCTGCCTATTCCACAAACCATACAGCATTATTTAATTTTGCGCAACATTTGTGAAGACTTGGGGTACTCTCAAATTTCGTGGTGACATATTTGAATCCGGGATATTTAAATAGGATCAAAAGAGTATCATGCGAATATCCTTGTCATGATGAATGTTCCAAATATTGTAATCGAGGAGTACAACGGAAGCTTCGACATCTCGCTGCTCGACAGCGATGATGAAGCTCCCGGTGTTTGGATGGCGACAATATGGCTCCTGCGCTTGTGCCTGACACTGATGATTCCGACCCCGAAATTTCAGCTTATGTTTGCGGCGAAGGAGCAGCGAACGTTGTCAAAGGTGTGATAGATGGACCTTTTGGCGCCTGTTGGAAACACTTCAGAGGTGGGCAACTGCGAGGCGCCACTCCAATTTCATTAGTTGTTTTTCTCTGAAGAACTGCTTGCTATGGTATCTGACTAGACCAACGTCTAAAAAAACAGCAAAAATATCATAACTGGGCTCTCACCGACATAGACGAACTAGGAAGATTTTTTGGCTTCTGTTTACAGGTGTGCCGTTGTCCACCGGATAATTAGCGGAGTTACTGTAATTATCTTTCGCTAAAAACTCGAAACGTGGCCAGAAATGGACATTCAGTCGCCTAATTACTTCAAAGAGCTAATTGTCGACGATTTGCTGCCCAAGAACTTCGACGACGCGCCGATAAGCAGCTCGGGAACGCGCAAGCGGAAGCTGGTGACTGATCCAAATGCGAAGGCTAAGGACAAATAGTTCTGCTCTGCTACAGCTCGGTCTCTGCAACTTCAGGCTGGTCGACCGCAAGGAGAAAAGCCGAGATTATGAAGACAAAGTGCAGTAAATGCAGTAAATTTTGTTGTCTAGTTTCTTTCCAAACAATTCATGATTGTTAGTTGTTAATAAAAATGCAATATTACTTGGGATCGATTTGATAGCTGGCTTGTGCAGGCTTATATACTTATGAGTGTAATATGATAATCTGCAGGAAAAACGGAACGGGCTTACACGCTTTGATTTAAATAATATACCGTCGCGCAGCATTGAGCGGCATTGTTGGCAAGGTGTTGAGGAAAAATATCCAATAGCTGTAGGCCCTACACAATGGATGAGGAGGGTTGGCCTGAATAGTCTAAACTGTTGTATAACTTATTCGAGTTTCGACATGCCATAGAATCGATGAAGAATTGTACGGCGCACGGTCCCCATAGGATTGAATCAAAATATCTGAAAAGCCTTTCACCGGCTACTTTCAAATCCACAGCTCGACTCATCACGTGGTGCCTGTCGAATTGCAAAGTGCCCACATCTGGAAAACTAGCATGATTCTGTTGCTGTTCAAGAAGTTGCTAGCAACTGTCGCATAGTCTGCCTGCTGTCTATAATCTATCACTTTTCACACGAGACATACTTAACACGATTGTCAGTATGTTAGATGAAGGATAGCCATGCGAGCATGCCGGTTTTCGAAATGGTGTAGTACAGTCGATCACATACAGTATCACTGTCGGAATATGAAATGATTTATCGCGACAGCGTAGGATAGTGTTGTATCTGACGTTCATCGAAGTTCTGACCCATCAGGGCTTGGACCACCGGCCGGTATCAAAGACTTGTTATGTGTTGTTGTGTCCAACTCAATATATCAGCGTACTTCGTAAGCTCTACGACTTTGCTACCAAAATCTACAATGAAGTCAATGTCAACATGAAGGGAAGGGCTCTATACAAAGTTATTCAGCGCATCACTCGAGCACATAGACATGGTAGGGATGGCAGACGTCCCTAATTACATCACCTCCGCCTTGCAGTGAAGCACCGAACAAGAAGATAGAAAGAGTGATAGCCAAACTCGTCAATGCTTTTGGAAGGTTGGTATGCTAAATAAACAAACATAATGAAGGCGATGTTGATGAGGAACTATTTTGACCTGATTCTCTTTTTATGCTGAGAGGAACGAACGTTTATGAATGCTCTTGATACGTACACCCCAGTCAAGAAGTCAGCATGATAAATGGCGGCTCTTTAGCCGAAGAGAAAGAAACGCACGGCCTAGTACTCAAGAATAGGTGAAGAAGTCAGAAATCAAAGGAAATCGGGCTTCGCGCTCACCTTTGCAATACTGCAATTCTTCCTTTTTTGTTTCCTGAGCGTTAGAAACTTGGTTTCTGACCGATTGACCAGGGCTGCTACTGATTCGATCCCTCAGGACCTTAGGTGAACGCCAGGACGGCTGTCAGCGCAATGATCAAACCTTTTCACGAAAGCTTTAAGCGAAGGAGTAGCTTCGTTTCTTTAACACTAACAATCCGCTGGTTTACTTTGGCAGGCGGCAGAGACGGAACAGGACGTTACGTCGCCCACTCGAGTAAATCGATAATTTACGGGAGACAGGTGACAGGTGACGGGTGATAAAGGTGAGCGCTCACCCATCTACACTTTCTCCTCCGGTCGTTGAGCTGCTGCCTTTTTCGTTTATTTTCACGACTTGCCGTCCATTTGAGAATCAAGCTGGTTAAGGAGACGGGCAGTTGCGGACCACCCCCCTCGTAATTACAGTTCTAGCGTTTTCCACACAGCTCAATCGATATACGATTATTATTTTTGGCCTGATTCTAATGTTACTTCTTTTGTTCCTGTTTTTCTTACTTAGGGCTGCATTCTGCTACTTCCTTCGCGCGCACCGTCCCAACCGCAACACGACATTTTTGATCCAACTGCGCCACACCTGCTGGAGCTGAGTAGCAATCGGCTGCAGGTTTTTAAACTTGGATTCGCCCTGCTCACCATCGCTCATTTCAAAGGCCAGTTCACAATAAAAAAAATAGTTTCTATGATCTATTCATAGTAGGGATACGAGGATCCCTCTTATATCCTACCTGCCGTTATGAGGTCGAAAAAAGTACTGGATGGGGCACAATAAGGAGCCAGAGATTGTATCGGGTGAATACCACACCCATAATAAACGGGTTTTGACGGCGTTGTAGAGCCCTCAAGGGACTCCCATGTAGGAAGTTCAAACAACTTGTTATAATCCATGGCGACAGTGAAAGGCAGCTACGGACAATTTCGGCTTGATGTAGTCATTTCTTTGCGCAATGGAAGCAATTAAATCTCGTCCAAACACCCCTTACATGCCATTCTCGTTACAGTGATCTCGCACAACCTCTACTTCCACTAATTTGGAAACCCTTGAAGAAGGCGGATTTATCGCTTGCTTCGCTAACGATGAACTCCGCCACATAAACACTTCCGCTTCAAACCTAAAAAGGGTACCTCAAAATTATCGTGAACTGTGCCTTCAAACCATATATTCTCTGAATCTTGGCACATTTCTACCTTCTTTAGAATTTTCAATCCATCGTAGAACAATATATAATACTATGCTATGTAAGTATGTATATGTACGTATGGATGTGTAGCAATAGTACTTGATATTCATTAATACTCGAAAGAATAGTAAACGCTTACTCCTGGTTAGACCGTAAATCCTAATTGTGACTGTTCTAGGCTATTGAACACAGCGCTAAAACTCCTTGTGGTTACGCTACAATTAATAATGTTAACGATCATTCAATTGAAGATAGGTAAGTGGTGAAACGCTTTTATTAATTTATTGATCGATCGCTTCAACATTGGACAAACATATCAGATAGCATCAGTCAAAAAATAAATCTCATTTAGCAAGTTTTGCCTCGAAAATTGAAGTGGTATCAAAGGAATGGATTGCAGATCTTGGAGATGATAGGAAAATCACAAATTTCCCTTTTGATTAAGATCACCACTTGCCTCAATGCCGCGCGATCACTTAAAGGCACCGTTTGCGATGATTCAATGGGCGGGTGTGTCGATGACGTGNCACGTCATCGACACACCCGCCCATTGAATCATCGCAAACGGTGCCTTTAATTGAGTCTGTGTAGGCCCTCAGCATCCTCCTAACACATTTCTCTGGTCTTTTGAAATTTCAGGTTTCAACAGACTGACGACATCCTTTTAAAAAGGATGGTCGCATTTGTGGGACTACATTTGCAATCACGTTTGAGTGTTTCACCCACTTTCCTTGAAGCATCATTATATGTAAAATAGTAGGCCATCTCATACAAAAGGTTGTTTGTTAGGTTTAGGTTTTAGTTGTTTTGTTCGGACTCTACATATTAGGCAACAAAAAAGTTCGTGCGGTTCTTGCTAATTGATTATTTCTATGCAATCTATTTAAAAACTGATCGTGGTAGGAGGGTAACATTGCATATGCCTTGAGGCTTGTTTTATGCAGAATCATTCGGTGTGTCCCATAAGTTTAAGCCTTCGCCATAATCAACCAGCTTTGGCGAACAGAAAAGGTGTTGTATTCCACCAGGGTAACGCCAGACCGCACACAGCAAGAATTACGTGGGAAACTCTAGCACGTTCACAATGGGAGATTCTGCCTCACCCTTCGAATTCACCAGATGCCCCAAGCGACTATCTCCTGTTTTTCGCTCTTTATAATCGCATGAGGAATCGGCCAGTTTCAAAGTAGGGAAGAGCTCGAAAGGGAGGTGAATCAATTTTTCAGCTTTTAAAAAAAACGCAAAACTTTTATAAAAAAGGAAACTTGATTCACGATGGGAGAAAGCCATTCTTGCTGAAGGAGAATATTTTTGGGATAGACCTTAATTAAGCCGTTTTTTGTATATTTATTTATCCACTTGCAAAACCGCACGATTTTTTATGGTTACCTGATGGAAAATCAGGTTGTTTTCTCCCGCCGTTTTTGTAAATATCTCAATAGCTAAGCAGTCTGAAGATAGGAGGTATGCACCATCACCATTCACTTCTTCAAGTTCCAGCCCCGTCCTTCTGGGACCTCATCCTCTGTTTCAAACTTTTTCCGCCCAGAGAGCACTGCAATTGGTGGAACAACCAGTAGTCGGAAGGAGCGAGATCAGGGCTGTAGGTAGGCTGGGCGACATTCAGCCATCCATAATTCTCCACCTCGGCCTGGGTCGCCTTTGCAGTGTGAGGTCAGGCGTTGTCATGATGCAATTAGATTTCCGCATTCCGTCCACGAGTACGGTCGTGACCTTTCAATTTCTGCTGGTGGGCAATGCAAATCGTCTACCCTTTACCTGCAGCTCTCAGCTCTCACTGTCTATTCTGGACCACCACCAGGATAGGGGAACCTTCTTGGGCCGAAGGTCGGCTTTTTGGTGACTTCTGGCTGTTCTCTTTCGTCGATCCACTGCCGCTTCCTCACAGGGTTATCGTACAGGACCCTCTTCTCATGTATAGTGGTAATCGAGTTGAGAATGTGGAGCTTCATTTAGAAACTGAAGCTTCGCTACCTTGCCGAGCTGTTCCAGTCCGCGTACCATCGTTAGTTGATTATAGGCAAGCATGGTCGCCATTTCTCTGGTGTTTAGGTACGAGTCCTCCTCAACGGCGGAACGTAGTACTTCCAAATCCAACTCCACCGGCCGAACCGACATCAGAGTGTCTTCGAGAGAAAAGTCTCCTTTCTTGAATTTGGCGACCAAGACTTGCATGTGCGGTAGGAGATGACGTCCTCGTCGTATGTATCCACTAGCTTGTGATGAACTTCCTTCGCACTCCAGCCGAAATCGTGAAGCAAAACCAGTTTGTGGCGCAGGTGAATTCTGTCACAGTAGTAATTGGGCGGCATTGTCGTCTCTATATGAAGGGTGGCTGAGTGATAGCTAGTGTGGTGAAAGAGTATCATACACAAGTGACGCACACGTGATGACGAGATACCAACATCCATACGGGGTCAAATTATCAAACACGGTGAAAAGGCATATGCATCAACCTAATAGCTAGTTACTTCACTACAAAATTTCGTCATCTTGTTACGGAAGAAAGTACTAAAAACTGAAAAGAAATGTGAGCAGACACAAGGCGTGACTCCCATTCAGAGCGTCATAAAGAAAACCTGATGCTCAAATTCATCGCGAGCTTGATCAGCATCCGCAACGCACGGGGTTTTCTGAGCGTAACGTCGACAGATCGGCGCACATTTCAAAAAAGTAAGAACGGACACAGGACAAGACTAATATTGCTCGCAATGTACACTTTGCTCAGAAGAGCGGGTAGATAGATGCAATCAAGCGTCGATTGATGAAATCTAGGACCCTTACCTAGTTCTCGCTGAACAGCAACTCCGTTGAAACAGTTGACCAAATTATGTCTAGAGGATTGAAGATGGTCAGAGAGTTGGGCGTATGGGCACGTTAGTTTCTTATAGGAGCAGAAGTTCGAGTTTGGAATGATGCTCGCAGTAATAATCTTCGGCACTATTGCACTTTACACCCCAGTGGGGGTCATAGGGGTCAAAAATTTTTTTCGCTGAAAACTTGCATCAGGGGGCCGCTGATCACGAACAAATTTGCGCCAATTTAGCGCGAGTTGGCGTCAGGGGTGTTTCCACCAAATTCGCTGTAAACTTGTATACAGGGGTTATTCGAGGTCCTGATCATGTCTATAACAAACACTATCCCTTCTCACGAACGTTTTCTTGCAAAAGTGGGTCAGCCCATTGTCCACTAACTTCTGCCCTCTTCAGAATTGGGAATCAAAGTCAACGTGAGCAATAGCACCAAAATGCCACCTACTCGCCCGTCGAACTACACAAGTCCTCGCTAAGTAATTACAAACGTATGTAACAGTTTATTCAGAATCGTCTTTGCTCTCTTGTTCTGACCAGCTCTGCGACTTCAAATGTGGCTCTAGAGAGGGCCGTTGGCTTAGCTAACGAAGGATGTCGAACTCGTTCAGCAGGGGTATAGTGCTGCTACCTAGTCCCAGAAGTTGTACAGGGCCTCACGTCTATCTCCAAGTTGTTTTTTCCACAAGAACTACATGTAGTCCTCATATTGAACTGAAACTGAGAGCAAGCTCTCCAGCTCTCGCTGAATATGGTGGTCCCAGGTATTATGTACTCCGTTATGAGACGCAGGAGAGTGGGGGCATCCCTCCTCCGAACAAGGGTTAGGAAAGCTCGACCCTTCCCCTCTCGTTGCCTCCAGAAAGCCATTGGTGTCTACGCACCCAGCGTCCTCGGTTGTATTTGCGCCGAGTAACCAGGGTTTCGCCGATTTCCACTTCACATCCGAATCCTCCGATGATTGGTGGGTTCCTTCTAAAGTGTTCTGCGCACACTTCACGGAAACATTTCTCCCACTGAACAACGGTACGAGGATTCATG
The DNA here is from genome assembly GCA_900617895.1 of Haemonchus placei. Taxonomy (NCBI): domain Eukaryota; kingdom Metazoa; phylum Nematoda; class Chromadorea; order Rhabditida; family Trichostrongylidae; genus Haemonchus; species Haemonchus placei. Next base: position 15,825 of record UZAF01017144.1, on the reverse strand, counting down.
TGAAGCTCGTATGCTTTGTCCTTCACATTTCCTATGTCGTGGAACCAGAAGTAGGTTAGAGCAAACACAGTCGACTCGCCGAGGTTGGACTTGTCGAAGAATGAGCCTTTTCTAGCAGGAACGTAGACCTTCGTTTCGTTCGTCGGTCCAGTACGGCACGATCTTCGGTTACACACCCAGCCATTGTGGTGCTCCTCGTTCCTAGGCGTCATGGATCCTTGGCACGAGGGGCATAACGGTGTAGATATTAGCCCCATGGATCGCAGCCAATCCTGGAACAGCAGGTGATCTATCTGGAGTTTTTTCGAACACATCCTTTAATGAGAAATCCCTCAACTCCTGCTGGCGATTGCGTTGTCTCAAAACGTTGAGAGCCATTGCTTCACTTTGGTAACGAAAGCGAGAAATGAATATACGGCTACTCATGCCAATTCCTTGGCTGCTTCCAAGCGTGGGAAAACGCTTCTAACCTCATTTCGATTTCATTCCGTCTGCTCGAGAAGTCTGAAGCGCCTCTAAGGTGCCCTCAGGTAATTGGGCTCAACCTATCATCAAAGAGAGCTACCCGTTTCACAAAGAATGCCATATTCGTGATCAGCGGCCTCGATAACCCCTTTACACAAGTTTACGGCGAATCAGGCGAGAACACCCTTGGCGCCAACTGGCGCCAAATGGCGCCAATTTGGCAAACGGGATATCATATCCGTGATCAGCGGCCTCAATAACCCCCCTGGTGCATGTTTCAGCGAAAATTTTTTTTCGACCCATATCACCCCCCCCCCCCCTCCCCACTGGGGGTGTAATAGTGCAATAGTGCCCAATGATGACGTGATCAGTCACTTTTTTAAAGGGTATTGGATGGCTGGTTCGCCCTCTGAACCCAAAAAAGGCAAGCGTCGATTTCGAATGAATGGGATGAGGAGGCGCAAAGAATGACTAATGCAGAGTCACTTGGTTCCAAGCGGACACTTGTTCCGGCCGTAGACTTGTACGAAGTAGTTTTTGAAGACATTTTAAAAAAAAACAGCCGCTTCTGTATTAGAGTAGTAGACCCACTTCCCATCTTGGCAAATGAGGGAGTCCAGAATCTTTCTCAGGCGTCTGGGTCTGAGTTTGTTGGAGCGCGCCCCATCCCGCTTCGTTGCCTGTGCCGGCTTGAGGTCGTGAGGGACAACTCGGCGCTTCTTTGACACCTTGGTGGATTCAATAAAAACTTTGTGGATCGTGGAACGGGGTACCTGTGTGACCTTGCTTGAGTCGCGCAAGGACGTCGGTTCAACGTCCAGAGCGTCCAGAATGCTCGTCCATCGACGGTGGTCGGACGGCCGGACCTCGGCATATCTTCGATGCCTGTTTCTATTGGTGAAGCGAGTCCACCATTTTGACATCCAGTTCTTAGAAGAGGTGTTATCACCAAACTGCTCATGCATCCTGGTCGGGTCTTACATCTGGAGATGCCCAGGTTGTAGTGGTCCACCAACCATCGGCGGTGATGGTGACTATCACTCATCTTCACTGCTTTATTGTTTGAAGAGCAGGAAAGGAAATTCAGAGCTAGCTAGCTCAGAAGATAGCTCCAGGCGAGTACTTTCAGCATTGCGAAATCATGCAAATTCGAAACGCGTTGAGAAACGCGACGCTGTTTACAAATGGCTAACGAACTTTATGGACACCCTAATAATATCGAATAAAAAAAACAGCCGCTTCTGAAGCGTGTCGTCAGTCTCTCGAAGCTAATATCGAGCAATGGATACCTGGACACATCTACGAGAAGACCATTAACGTTTATGACCTTGCCAGCCCCACGCAGCTGCAGCTGCGCAGCAGCTTTTCGAGGAAAAGGTATCGAGTACTGGACTCAACTGCTTTATTCGCCCGATCTGCTGGCGTTCGGCCCCATCTGTTCTGGTTAACTAAAGGCAAGTGTCAGTAACACTCGTTTTGACAAACGATCCATTACCGAAGCATTTCCATAGAACATTTTCTGGAGAAAAAAGCTGTTTGGTGCACAGATGCTGGATTATTATAATCGGAGAAAGCTTGCAAACCTCCGAGTGAGATAAACTATCAAACTATGGGATGCGAAGATGAATATTTAGCTCATAAAACAAACCACCTCCAAGTAAGTGTTCATCACTGAGCTCTTAATACAAAGATTTGAAGCTCAGTTTGTAACTTGTTGCTTTCTGTTTCCAATCGATGCCGTTGACGACGAGGGACATTTTGCAGTGCCTTCTCGAGACCATTCAAGCTCCTGTGTAGTTTAGCGCACACGCTTCTATTAAAAAGCAGCACTGAGAAATCTACGGGATTTAGGCTACGGCTTCTCAGTGGCTACATATGGAAGGCTATGGAATCGGGAAACTCATTCCTACAAAATTCCTGGACACTTCCTGATCTCTGTTCAAGAGCTCCGTCTTGATGATATATCCGAATAGTATGTTCGAGTCGCTAAAACCAGATAAAACTTTGTTTTCTAATCAGTCTCATACGGCGAGACTCAGTGAGCCTCCTAATCAACTGTAACTACTTGATATACAAAAATATTTTGGTGTTTCCGCGTAGGTGGTGGGGCACGCATAGACCTTCATAGGAAATGGGTGAGCTTTGCCCTGCATCACTTTCTTTGTTTCGACTCGCGTGCATTCTGTCGTTCCGATTATTAACCACCTCTTCCTCTGTGAGTATTTTTTCGTCTGGAATTCGCCACAGAGATTCGTTCGGAAGCGGCGTAGCAGCTGTTTTGAGCAGTCCTTTATTTTCATCTTAAAATGCGCACTCAGAAGATCTTCAATCGTATTAAATTTTCAATTGTACAAAGGCTTTAAAGGCACTGTTCATAAAAATTTTGAGTTACCCGTTTTTATTCGAAAAGCGGAGTATAGATTGGGAGGAGTTCATCGGTAGTGAAGAAAGCGAGAAAATTTGCCTATTCCAAGAAAAATAAGGCTCCTCAAAAGAGAAAACAGAGGTTGACGAGACTTCCATGACGGAAATAACATGGAAGGGTATTCAGACGAGATATCAGTTATTGGAATTGCACAAAGAGCTTACTACATCAAGCCAGAACTGAAGAGAACTGCTTTTCACTCTCACTATGGGTCATGACAAGTTGTTTGAACTTCCTATATGGATTTCCTTATGGTCGGTGCAGCCTCTACAATGCCGGTAAAACTCGTCCGAGCCTTTATAACTCCCTAACTAGGCCGTTTTTGGACCTAAATAGTGTCAGACATGGTATACACGGGGTCCCAAATTCATTCTGTAGTGGGATCTCAGAGTCCATTTTTATCGTGAACTGTGCCTTTGATGTGAGAATGATATTCCACTACTTTGCGCAGAAAACGTGATACGGAGACGGGCTCAGGTATTTGGGACGCTTCATCCGCTATGATGGTTCGGCAACAGGACAGAAGGTCGTGGAAAAGTCCTCCGGGTTTAGTAGAGTTCATTAGCGAAGCAGTAGTCATGCATAATGTAGATGGAAAGTGCAAGTGCAGCATGATCCGTACGGCTCGCCCGGTGGCGTCGGAGTTCCGCATTTCCGCTATTTTGTACTCTTCTCGGTCCTCGTACAAAAGATCAACAGTCCGTTCGGGCTGGAATAGCAATGTTTCAATCACTCGACGTCTGCGCTCATATCGCCGTAGATGTTTGAAGTCGTGATACGATAAAGAGTCAGGGTAATTGGCTGCTAGCCCTAAAAGCACTGTATGGAGGTCAACTGGTGTCTCTGGGGCTCCGTCCTGACGTGATTTATCGGCTACGAAGCGTAGGATTGACAAGTAACGATATTCATCCAAACTCAGTAGTGTTTACGTGAATTGCACTACAGCGACTTTCGTAGTCGCGCTGGCGATAATCAGTTCACCAGGTGTAGCGTGGCGCGCCGCGATCAGAGCGCCAACTAAGGTCTTTTCGGTCCCCAATGCCGCTTGTATCGCCGGCAGGGGAAATCGTCCCTCTCCCATCGAGACCGCACGGACTTGGTCTTTGCAGAGGTGTATTTGACGGGATGCGGTTACCACGGAGATATTGCGTTGTGGTGGGGAAGGGATGGGTCGCGGGTCGCGAGGCCTTCCATATACTAAGTCCAGAACAATAATTGCGAGGTTGCGAGATGTCGGGTTGAGAGATGTGAAGAGGTTCTCTCCACCCAAAGCTTCAAAAATCGGATCAGTCCCAGTCTGCCGTCTTGTGAGGCGAACACAGATGCGCACCGCTGCTGTCTTGTCGCGCCTGTTGCGCCATCCGTATCGGAGTATTGCGTTCCGTAAGCTCTGCTGAGATCGTATGTCCGCGTGTAGTTCCGCCAATAGTACTCTGGTGTTGAAGTCGTGCTGGACATCCGCAATTTGAGCACGGGTCCTGGTGGTAAATTCACAACCTAAACGTCGACTCCTCGAGACTTAATCCATCCTTCGTCGGTAGACATCGGTCGCGTTTCGATGTGAAGACGAGTGGAGAACGAGTTGGTATTCGGTACGAACGCAGTGATTCCGTGGGTGAGTTTGTCGTCTGTAAATAATGCTTGCGATGCCAGCACTGCACTAGCGACTGCGAACAGTTTCCCAATGCGTCGACGTGCTTGGTTAGGTTGGAGTGGTAACTTGTGAAAGCGGCTAGATGATCATCGACCCAGTCACGGTGCTGTTGACTAAGCTGCCATACGTGGAGCGGAAGAAGAGCCTCACCGGGTGCGCCGAGAGGGAGCGTCGAGTTGCTTCCGTCAAAATGCGCTGGGTCTCTACCGAAATCGGGGGTGGGAAAACCGCATTGCACAGGAAACGTTGGTCCGAGTCTCGGCAATGAAAAGATCCTCTCTTTCTACGCGTGTTTTCGGAAACGAGCTGACGTTCTGTGTAAGCCGCACCGCCTCAAGACTTCTCGCAAAGGCTGCATAGAAATGATTGACAGCTTGTGTGATTCCGCGTCGTTTAACGGATAGAACCATCCCGAGGGCGTTGCGTCGAGCGGCGTCGGCGTAACCAGGATAAACCCATGAACGTGAAAGAAAAATGGGGGTCGTGTCCCTGGCGGATGGTCGAGGGTTTCGGGCGCGACGTAGTCCCGTCTCGCGATCTTCCTGTTCCGGCGTGTGGGTGGAAGGACGGAGCGAAGTCACCCAAATGAAGTCTTTTAACGAGATTTCCGTTCTGTCGAGGCAAAGGGTGTGAGTTAAGAAATTAACCAAATCCTGCGTGAGCGGTAGGCAGTGGAGTTCTCGGTGATCCAGGCCCGGTATAAAAATCCTTTGCTTCAAGGATCACCCCATTTCCGTAGTAACGGTTTATTACTTGATACAGAACTGGACGAATACCTCCTTCGAGTGTAGGTCGAAGGGACAGGGTTCGGGGGTTCGGGGACGCCTCGTGGAGTTTGTGGTAGTTGTGCGACATCTGCGGCCTTGTCCTGACAGCGCTAATCGAGAAGATCGGCCATCATGCGGTCGGCGTGCTACCTAAAGGCAACGATGTCTTTCAGTCGGAGTTTCGAAATTAGGTACGGGGTTCGATGGAGACGGCGAGCCCACAAATCGACGGGGAAACAGTGATCGAGAGAAGGATCCTCCGAAGTATCCATTGCGCGGTATTTGTCGATACACGTGAAGAGGCAAGAGGCCGGTAATCGTGTCCTCCGTAAGAGCTGGCCATTCCGGAAGCACTGCGACGTAGTTGGCCCACGGATGAAGATGCGAAAACTCGTCGCTGTAGTCTTCAGGGGTCTCGACATATCGTGGAGAATAGGTGGAATGGGGATGGATATTTTGGAGGATTGGTTCGAAAACAGTTGCGAGGACGCTTCGGTGCCGGTGGCGATGGCGAAGATACGCGACGTTGAGTCAGAGAAGGTTCGCGATATTGTGGAAATGCGTTGCTGCGAGAAGTGCTAGGCTTTGTGGAAGTATCCGGCGGTGACGCTGATGCTGAATGTAACGGACCAGGAGTGGGACTCTGTTGAGATGGGCTGGGATTATATCACTCGCGAGAACTGGTAGTGTGTCCATTTCAGGCTGATGTAAAGAAGCCATGGACTTTTCAACTGGACGAACGGATTCGGGTTCTGGGTGTGTACCCAAGTACCGGTCTGCTATGAGGGATTCCATTCTGGGGCCTTCTGTTCCGAACTACCCGACGTACGCCCCTGCATGGACGGAGGGGGGGGGGGGGGGGGGGATGGAAATTGTCACAGTCTTGTGCCTGAGCGTCTTGCGGACAGCGGGTTTGGCTCGTTGTTTGACGCGAGGCCATCAGTACATAGTCTATCTGAAACAAGCGGTACGAAAATCGCCTCGCGTTTGCGGCGGTTGGGGGCAGCTGGTGATTCCACGTAGTAGAGACACCCACTCGATTTTACGACACAGTGATCGAGTAATCTCTTGCAAGTGTCGCGCAGTTTATCGGGAGTTTCTGGCGGAAAGGAGTTGGTATCTAGAACATGCATAACGGTACTGCACAAGGGGTCCTGTTTCTGCGCTAACAGAGCGTCGTATGGACGAACATGTAGTGGAGGTCTCAACGGTAGGGAAGGATGATCAGGAGCCGCTGTGGTCTCTGAACCAAGCCACGCGGGAACTCTGCCTTCGTTATCAGGGCTATATCGATCATCGATATCGGTGAATCGATGAACCGGGTCTACACTACAGCTGGGGTGGTCCGCTATTACGTGGACGATCCCTTATGGTACTCGATTGTAATATCGTTGCTTTAAAGCTCGACTACCCACCTTGCGAGGTTGTCATGCGGCTTACGTGGCGTAACAGGAAGGTGAGTGGTTGGTGATCGCACAATATACGCGTATGATTACCATAAATGGTTGTCCGAAAAAGAACGGAGGGCACTAATCATAGCAAAAGCTCGATATGGGTCGGGCTCTATTTCTGTTGGGATGGTGACAGGGTCTTACTAAAGAAGCTAATGGCGGCGGGAGGTAAGATGGGATCTTGACACTGCAATAAAGCGATTCCCACTGCGGTTTTACTGCCGTCGTATGGAGCATGAACTCTTTGTCTTGAGGGAACTGTCTTGAGGCACGTTTTTCTAGTCAAGCCTCTTTGAGGCGAGAGAAGGCCGCAGCCTGCGCGTCTCCCCTTTGGAAGGTGGCTTTTTCCTTGCATAACGTGAAGAGTGGTGCGGCAATGGAGGCAAAGTCTTTGACGAACTTGCGGAAGAAATTGGCGTTCCCAGAAAATTTTTCACTGTTTAAATGGTGTAGGGGCGGGTAGATCGCGTATCGCCCTGATATTCCGCTCAGCAGGTGCATACGTCGCACCGGAGATTTCTCGACCCAGGAAGGTTATCTTAGTTTGCGCAATACTCGTCAACTTTTTTCCGGACACTTTGATGTTGAAAGTGCGAAATCGTTCAAGCACCTTGCGGCGGGACTGGAGATGTTCTCCAAAGGTGTTATCGAAGATAATGATATCGTCGAGGTATGCAAGACAGTTTTCGTCCAATCCTGTTAAGATGCTCGACATAGCTCTGCAAAAGTATGCGCCCGCGTTCCGTAGCCTGAATGGAAGATAGACGAATTGGTAGATACCCTTATGGACGGCCCATCCACATTCCGCCCGGCTCTCTGGAGACAAGAGGAACTGCATGTAATCGGACGCTAGATCGAAGGATGTATAAAACTTTTCGCCCGCGAGTGTTTAAGGAGGTCCTCGATACTTGGTAGTGGGTAATGGTCCGGGGTGGTAATACTGTTAAGCGGTCGAAAATCCAGGTGAACACTCAAAGTGCCGCCCTTCTTTCTCACTAAGACCGTGTTATGTAACCATGAAGTATCACCTTCGGCGATACGTCCGGAGGCTGAAGTTTATTGATATGCGTCGAGCTCCTTTTGGAAATGAGCTGCGATACGGGTCGGGCGGTACCGTGAGGGTGGTATCTCTGATGTCGTCTTGGTCGTTATCTGCGTGTGGTCATACGATCCGAAGTCATAAGAGGAGTGGCAGATACGATCGTGGAATTCGAGGAAGAGCACGTTTAGTTGCTGCCGGTGTGCCTCAGAAAGTGCGGCCTCGGAGAGCCGCGGCCCAAGGTGTGAACTGGCACAGAACCTCTTCTGGTGCTCCAGCGAGGGAGCATATTATGCAAAAAGCGCTGATTGCAGTCCAGTATAGTTCGGTTGGGGAGTTCCACGACGGGTTGTGCCGTTGTTGGCCTCTGGTCCTTATGAATGACCGAAGAAGCATCCGTGGGGTTACTGACAAGTACTTTCCTATGGTTGATATGGGATATCGCGGGCGCGACTATGAAGCAGCGTAAAACTTTCCATTAAAGTGGATGATTGGTTGGGCTCCATCTGAGCAATCTTGCAGGGCACTAGGACCTCGGTGGTAGAGGGTACTACAACTGTGGTGGCTGCTCGAACAATAAGCGGGATGGCCTGCTCTGAACGAACGTTGGTCGCGTCACGGCGGCTGTGGGAAGAATAGGGATGAATTCGTTACCTACCGAAAACATCCGCTCTGAAATAATTTGGCTCTCTACCAATAATGCCACGCGGGCTCTTGTTGAGTGTCCTCAAACTTGGGTAATTAAACCTTTACGAAAAGAAGCGAGAACAGACTAATGTTCTACGAAGAAAAATAAAATTCACTACGAGAAAAGAAAAGGAATCACTTTGATAGAAGATAAGGTAAAAAAGGGGAGAAACCCTCTTTTCACGTGATACGGATAAATACAAAAAAAAANNNAAAAAAAAACGTTTAAAAGCAAGGAGGAACAGAAAACGTACGGTTTTAATATGATCGCTCGCTTTTTTATACGCTTTTCTACGCCGAGAAAGTTATTCTGTGAAGAGCAACATTCGCATGCGGAGCTATGGGAAATCTTGCTTGTTTTCATTAGAGCTCAGCTCTGACACATCTGAGGAATCGCGAGCTAGCTTTGCGCGATACGCTCGTTGTAGTGTAAAGCCCAGGGAGGGAGGCGCTATAAGAAGTCATCGCCAAGAATTACAGTGTAGGCATCTGCCGCCCGGCTACAGTCGGCTTCCTTGAAGTGGACCGTATGAACAAGCGTAATGTTGCCTACTTGAAGTAATATAGGCGTGGCACCGACAAATTTGACCGGTATTCTTGCCATTCCTATAGCAGCCGGAACCACTCCTGGATCCATTCTGAGTACTCCCAAAAGTGGTAGTAGCGACTGGCTAACAATCGTTACTCCGGCTCCCCGCGTCTACTAGTGTGAGCGTATTCACGACGTTGGCCCGAATAGAAATTTGTGCAACAAAGAATGGCTGCGGGTGATAACTGACAACACGGACTTCGAGACCATAGAGGGACGGGGGGGGGACTAAGTCCTCGCCGCGTCGATCTCAAAATGAGAAATGTCCAAGTCGCGGGGTACTACACTAAGGGTTGCGGTGGTGCCGGTGAAAGTGTCCCGGGAGACCTGCTACAGGGGAACTAACGGCGACCTGGCTAACTTGGGGTGACCCACAGAAGCGATCATAGAGTTGGGGGCATATAATCTCAAATATAATCGGATCAATGGTTTAAAAAATGATAAAGTAACCAAAAAACAAAATGACACCAATAATCATAAATAGGTGTGAACCAAGAAAAGACATTAGTGTTCAATGAGAGGGAACCCACGACCGTCGACGACGTTCCCGACTCCATGGCCTATCGGACGTGCTCCACATGTTCGAATAAATGGGAGTGGTCCTGAGCGGTCCATAACTTTTGGAGATGCAAGCCATCTAACGCTTCACTGAAATTAGTTAAAACCAAATTATGGAATATAGTAAGAGGTGGTTCTAGACGAAGAGGAGGTGGATAGAAATGGAGAGATTGTCGGGATTTCTCGATGAGGTATCGAAGTCCATGAACCGTCTAATGGGGGGAAACCTGCGGAAGCCCTTGGTGGAATGGAAAATAAATGCCGGGACTTCCTCGCAGCGAGCTACGATCGCGTGCTTACGTATTACGCTGGTGGCGGGATACAAGAACGTGCGCAAAGTGGGCCTGCTGGGAAGGCAATCTCGGCCTTAGAGAATGCATAGCAGGTGCCATTAAATGATATCAGTTGTATCGATGGAAGTGGTATGCATCACGGAACTAACAAACCCGTTTTCCAAATAGGAAGCGCGGCGATCTTGTCTTCCGAGAAGAGAGCGCATAGTCAAAGTAGCTGAATAGTGAGCAGGGTCTGTAAAGTCGCCGCTAAGGTATTGGTGCGGTCACACAGGATGTCTGAAGCATTCCGGTAAAGGGCACTAACAGCAGAGTGTGTGGATCCCTCCACTGCTAGGAGCTGAGCCGCAAGCTGGTTTGAAGTCACCACCCCTGCATCATCCACATCCCGACGAGTCCTCCGTCGCCATGACTGGGTGGCCTATCGTTGGTCCGCGATGCTGAGCTGTTTGTCGCAGTTTTCGACCGTTGATGAGTGCTCAGACCACGACAAGGCAAACTCCTTGTCGTCACTAAGCCATATGGACCCCCATAGACCCATATGGCGGGTGACAAAAATGTATACGCATTTCCCTCCAAAATCCGGGGTCCTATGAGCAAGGACCCATCAGCCAACGTGCAGGCACCATCTATGTGGGAGCATGCTGACAGATCGCCTACAGGAGCTTGCGGCATCGGGTCTGAGTGTCGAACGTATACGGTGGTATAAATAACAATTGGTTAACGTTAGGATATGAGTCGTACAATACCCGAATGGTGTTCATGGATAGGAAAAGGTAAGGGCGTGTGGGGTACGCCAAAACCCGGATGTTTCAGTGGGGGTCCCATATATGCATCTATGATGCAACCTCATTTGTTTACATTCTCCCTCAGAAACTGGGAGACTTGTTTCTGAATGGATTTCTTTTCGAACTCCGAAAAAAGTGACCGAGTACTCGACCGAATGTTTGACAATTTTGCACAGGGATGCAGGGAAAGGATCAAGTTTGGTATTAGGTCGATAAAGACGAAGCGAAAATTTACTAGCCGGATGTGAATGGTTAGGTAACATACCTGTGCAGTTAGGGGACTATCGAGGCAGGGAAAAGAGAACCGTGGTCGGACAGACAGCCACGCGGATAGAGCAACAGTAGGGCTAACGAGTTAAGATAGCGAAACGACATTGAGTAACAAAACGTACATCAGGAAGTGAAGAAGAAGTAAGAGTCGTGGAACTCGGTTTCATTGAGGAGTGACCAGCTCGTCATTGCGTCGGAGCAGGGCCGCGATCCTAGCCTGAGTGGCGGACTTTTTGTTGGGAGTCCTCCAAAGATGCTGCCAATTGAGCTGTAGTAGGCGATGGCTGTGATGATGCGGGCGCGCGGTAAACGTCTGTGGGGAACCCTGTGTCCCAAGCTAATGAATTGGCTTGAGGCAGGGAAGCGTACCGCTGAAAACCTGCCCGGGGCGAGACTCTTAGTTCCGTTTCTGAGGTATTGCCCGTTTGGGAGTTCGGTTGCGAGAAGGGCAAACCGAAGCAAAGTGGCCCACCCCCTGGCAATTAAAACAGCGAAGTCCCGAAGTGTGTGATACAGGTGGGGAAGGGGGCAGCTGATGGCGTGCTTGCCCTGGACCTAGCCGGCTCTTGCGTGGTTGTCCCTGTGCCTGGAAGGTTCGGTCACGCGGTCGATCTGAACGGAGTGAGCGGGATAGAACTTGTACTGGTATGCACGGTTTGGGCTTTGGCAACCGCCTGTTCAAAGGAGGTCGGGTTTTCTAACTCAACAATATAACAAACGCTACCCCTTAATCTTGCTACAAACTCCTCCGAAATCCGCTCTTCCTGGGTAGCTCTTCCTTGACCGGAGGTTGCCGCGCGGACCAGGTTGAAACGGTACAGAATTCACCCGACTCTTGACGGCAAGTGGACAGTTCCTGCCGTGCCACATACCGCTGCTGTGTACTTTCAAAGAAAGAACGAAGGTTTGCAACGATAGTGGTGAAGGCTTTGCGCGCCTCCGTGTCGAGTTGCCTACCTTTTCTCGCGCTACCCACTCTAGATGGCCCACTAAAAACTGGCTTGTTACTCCTCAGAAAGTGGCACGGGGCGCATGCGCATGATGTCTCCTAAACGGCGCAACCAGACCGAAAACATCCTCGTCATATCATGGGAAGGGGATAATATGTGAACCATGGGCATCTGGTTAGAACATGGCTATCAGGGGAAGGTTGTTTAGTTGTTTCCAAATCGCGGTGAAGGACTCATTTAACCGCTGGGTTGGCGCCCAAATCCCTTCGTTGATCCTAGAACATAGAAACGCGGCCGTCGCCCTGGAGTCGTTCCATACTTGGCTAATAGCCGAGGACATAGCGTCGCGTAGGGTCTCAGCGTCGCTTCCATAAACAGGGACGCCATCCTGATGTTCCTCGAAGGTGGGCAAAGTCGGTGTGGTGTCAAGGTCTGACTTCACTGGTTTGGAGTCAGACCTTGACACCACTGAGTCAGACAATGGGGTCGAGGTCCCGAGAGCAAAGGACTTGGCGGCACTGCGGGTTAGCGGCATTACGGCATTATCACTGATAACTTGCCCACTGACGGCCTTCGTTTTATACCGTCCAATTTAGTGACGTAGGGATATCGGAAAAGAAAACAAAAACAGGCTTTCTTGGGAAAGAATGCGAAATATGGGAAACATGGTCCCTTTCTAATGCTGTCGAGGTTCCCGAGCGATAGGCCTCCTCTTCGCATAAACATCACAACGCTGGGAACGGAACGTTACCGTAACCCTGTGTTTTGAAAATGCGATTCGACGCCGGCGCCCGAGCATCGACGTCGAGACGCGATCGGACCCGATAGCCCCTGTGGCATTAATGGCGCGCCTGGGAACGGCCAGGGTTCTTTGTGATCGGTGCGACGTAAACATCTTTGCTGGGAACTGCGGGCGCTGCGCAAGAACTCTTTGACCTATTATTCGATAAACCGAGGTTAGTATACTGTCGAAGAGTTGAACATAAGCGAAATGAGAAGAGAAGCCAATGATATGCACAGTGAAGGTAAAAGGGTTACAAAACGCATAGCCAGCTCATAGAAGGCTAAAAAAAGGTTTTATCACTCGATCTGACATGAGTTGGGCATACTTAGATCAAAAATTTCGACGTCGAAGAGCAAAAGAATGATTCTTCACTTGGAGCGCTCATCCAATCGCAACTTATGGTTGTTTCAACGTAAAATTGCTTGAAGCTACAGGGAGTGCTTCTGTTCCCCTTTATGTGCACATTATCTCACATTCCTAAACGCGATTTGAAACATGCGTCTCCTAAACGAACGCAATACGTTTTGAACTTGTTCTCGCGAGGCCCATATAAATTGCGGCATGCTAATCAGGATAAAACTCTATGATAGAGAGGGCAGAGGAGAAAAGTAAGCCCGCTTTAGAAAAGAAGAGGAAAAGAACAAGCATAGTCACGGAAAGAAAACAAAACACAACACTTAGATTGCCGTTCACCCTGAGAATAACAATGATCCACTAAAAGTAGAAGAAGAAAAGAAGAAATCGTGTAGGCGGGGAATAGGATCCGAAGCGGGAAAAAGGGGAAAGAGGTAAGTATAGAAATACATGTATGGTTCGTTCGCATACGCGGACGACCGGGAAACGGAAAAAAGGCGACAACCTGCCAGGGTTGTGCCTTTAATTATAAAAAAAGGAAAGAACGGAAAAATTGCTATTATCAAGATAAAAGACCCGGTCGCCATTCGCTCAAAACAAGAGAACTCACCTCGAATCAGCCCGATGGTCGTCCTCGCTGCTACCAGTTAGCGCTAGCTATGTCCCTTGGCACGTCTTCTGTCAACACAACACATAACTAGCGAAGACAGATTTATTTTCTATTAGACGAATATAGATCGACCAAACATCACATAGGCTATCACTATGAATAACTACGACGACGAACAGAAAAAGGCGCAGGAGGTGTCAGGCTCGAGGGCGGCGGGGCGAGGTAGGAGTTCCTTGTTCGAATACCCGTTGCTGCTCCTTTTTCCATTCGACTCTTATCTACGCGATCTGAAAGTTGCAACATTAGTTTCATACTGTAGCATGAATCACTCCTCTCAGTCTCGTTATATACATTATGGTATGCGAAAAACCGCTTTAACGTGTGAGCCTCTGCTCGCGCTGTCGTCATGATTTTGCCCCACCTTGTAGACTCGTTACGGCGGTGTCCCTTCTTCTAGTTGTGATTAAAACAATATTTGCCCTTCCAATGACTTATTCAGGATGGAATCGTTTTTCTTGGCAGAAACAACGAAATATCTTTATTTGATATTTGACGAGAACAACTTCCTCCATAATGATGGACAAAAAGCGAGAATAGTGGACACTCCCAATGGGGAATGCGTCGTGGATGGTGAGCGAAAATGATGTCATGATGTAGTTTATTTTATGGTAGTTTCGTTTCCAATCACAAATCAGTCAAGTTCTAATCATTTACTGTTTGTGTAGGCGTACGATGTACTTGGGTTGGCTGTGCCTTTTTTTCTTGAGTGTCAGTTTTCGTGCGCGAGTTTGCATGAAAGACAGAATCTAAATGTTTTTAGAAAGTCTCATGCAGATTGAACAGTATTAATACGTTTGCATAGCTCGAAATAGAAAATATTATACATTCCATATTCCATTCTATTATAAATTTGTATAGGCAACGATAATGTAATAGTCGGAATTGGCTGCAATAATTTGAACCGTTGGATTAGCTACTGAGAAGGCATTAAATAGGAAAAGCATAGGGCTAGGATTGGGCAGGCATTATCAAAAAGTAAGATGTCCTCTTAGATATATCACCTGATTAATATCTAGTATTCATATCGTTTTTACAGCCGGTGGCTATATATTCAATACTGAGGCGCATCCTATCGATCCTGCTATTGTGCACTGTTGTTCAGCCCAAAGGCAGGCTGAACGTGAAGCTGTCAGACAATGGGAAGATGATTACGACTTACTTTCAATTCTTGATCATCGCGATACTGTTTCTCCAGTGCTGCTTCGTAAGGTGCGTTTTTCTCTTGGTCCCTTCTGGACCCTTTCTTGTAAGAATTTGTAAGTAAGCACAGAACAGGATTAGGCGCAGTTTAGTTGGCTCATTAAGTCTAAACTTAAAGGTACAATTCACGATTAAATTTTTTTGCGGGAAAAATCCCTCTTATGAAATAGTGGCGTCCCAATATACCATAAGTAGGGCTGTCAGATCGGTAAACGGCCTAGATAGTACGTTGTTAAGGCTCAGAGACTATATCGGTTGAGTGCTACGTCCATAGCGGACGAGTTTCAAAGGCGTTGTAGAGGCTCGACTAGGCGCACTCAAGTGGCTCCCATGTAAGGAGTTCATACAACTTCTCATAACCCATGGTGGCAGTGGAAGGCAGTTTTGAATAATTTTGGCTCGATGTAGGCAGCTCTTTCGCAGCGTGTGAAATCTCGTCTAAACACCGTTCACGTGCCATTCTCGTCGTGGTTATTTTGTCCAACTTCTTTCTCCACTTCTAATTTTTCCGTGAGGCTAATTTTGGCTGAGTAGACGAATTCTCTTTCTTCATCACCGATGCGCTACGCTACGTCAACCCTTCCGCTTTTCTACTTGAAATGGCACCTCAAAATAATCGTGAAGTGTGCCTTTGAAACATTCACAATAATCCAGTTAGAAATGTTGTTTACTGCCTCATTGCTATCAATCTTCCTGGTTCTGTGCAAAAAATTTCCAGACGCTAATGTACAAGTACTCCTACCAATTACGTCAGAGTGGCAGTTTGTGAGGGATTATTCTATTGCAAACCGTCACCACATGTCATAATCGCCAAAGGAGGTCGAAGTAAGAAAGAAGGATAAAGGATAAAGTTTTTGGCGTTAATCAATCCCGTCTGAGGG
>UZAF01017143.1:25630-53724 GCA_900617895.1 Haemonchus placei | reverse complement strand
TCTCCTTTGCGTAGGTACCAACATCTTACTATGAGAACGTGGGGTTGAGGCGTTTTATAACCTGGAAAGGCTCTCTAGAGCGAACCACACTTTATTCAAGGCCATCGTTGACGACTTCAAAGTCAAAACTGACCCTAGAAGAGTAGCCGAAGAGCAACATACCGGAACTCACGGAGCGGAGTGATCAGGGTGAAATACTGTCCAAGTTATCATATCAGCCCTAACCATCCCTGGTAATTCACAGTTTCAAGAGCTCTCTCATTTGCGCACTCGTTGAAGTATCGTCAGAATACAAGATGTCGGTGTGTATAGAGTTCTTCAATTTAGAGAAGGCTTTGGATACCATCGAGACAGAAGAGGTAAGTGAAGCCTAGGGCATCCGGGGTGTTTCTACACAATATATTGAGGTGTCCGAAAAGTTTTGAGAAAATTGAGTCGGCTTTTCAACACAAAATAACCATAGCAACAAACTTACAAATAGATCAAGTATCATGATAGTGTCCCTTCTTACCCACATGTCCCTCCATCAAAAGGACTGGGCATTGATGCCATTCCTCCAAGATGAAGAGAGGCCTGACGCAATTCACTCATTTACAACCTACTTGACTTCTCGACAGTTGTTGAGATGTTTCCCTTTAGAGCAGGTCTGCGGGCTTCTAACAGTATGGCAGCAATATGGGTTGAGATCAGGTGAATGTGGGGCAGTCAGATTATACCAAGCCTTTCCATCGACATCCTCGCACATGGTGGTCAAACATCATCCATCACAATCAGAACTTTTCTTGTAGCTAGTGTGAAGGGGGCGTGAAACACTACTCGCAGTCTGCAAGAGAATACTCTTGCGATTACCGTTGTACTTACTGGTAAGATCTCCCACTAAAACACCTGGTGTAGGAAAGGAAGAATGAGCTTGTCTATCTTGGCTTGAGCGCCTCGCTTAACAGCGCGCTGTGGCCTTACGTCCGTTTGTAGGCATTACGATTTCCTGCGTGGATTTTCATATGACATCTACTTTTTATCGTGAGCAGTAGTGAAGTCTGTTGATGTCGTCGTTTGCTTGCAGTCGAGGAGCTTCTAGTACACTCTGGCTCGCACTCGAGCTGCTGTTCAGCCAGGGATAGTCGACATTCGCCAAGTGTCCTGCTCTGAAAGCGATTTCTGCGCGAACGTCATGAATGGAGTGGGAAGTAGACATCCTCTATTCAATCCTCTGAGACTTTGAGGAGGATCGCTCTGACGGGAGGCCAGAAAGTGTCGGTAACCGAGGATAGTGGACGTTCGCTTCGAAAAACTTCATCGAAGCAAATCTCTTCTAATTGTAAGAGCGATTGTACTATTTATGGGCAGTGACAAGAGACGGTCTCTGCTGCCAAGCAGTCATCGCACCTCATTCCAAGCCTGATTCTCGAAGCGATAAGTTTCGCAGTAGCAGAAGGCTCCGTTAGTCGTATCAATGGCACATCGTTCGGTCGACGATTACTTACTTCGAACGACCACGTCGACTACCGATTGATGATAGTTCTGACCTATCAACAATGCCACTTTCACTGCTACAAATCTGTAGTCCTTCTTAGCGCGTTCGTTAGCAACATGCTCTCAAAGTTGAGAGGCAAAATTTTCTCAACACTGTTCGGACACCCTAATATGAGGATGCCCCGTGAGCTCTGAGACGATTCCATGCCCAGGATTTGACCATTCTACGATGAAGTCATTGCCAACCTCAACAGAGTTCGGCAGAGCGATACCATCTTGCACGAACCTTTCAGTGCCGCTCTTGAGAAAATGATGCGAAAGATTCAGAAATGGAGGTCACTACTCACATCATGCTCGCAGACGCCGGTCGTGCTTATAACACCAAACATCGAACAGGCGGAACGAATGTTGGCCGAGTTCGACAGTGCTTATGGAAAGATCGGCTTCCATCTGAATCTAATGAAGACGATGTAGAACCAAGTTGGTATATTATGCTCCCTCTACGCTGATCATGCATGCTCTGAATGCTCTAGTCACGCGTATATAGGTCCAGAAACCAACACGATGAACGACCAAGCTCCGGAGCAGGAAACGTGTGGCGTGAGTAGCATTCAAAAGTGTCAAGGGACAATGAAAAAGCAACTACTCTGACTCCGCGCTTACCTTCTCGACACAGCGGTTCGTTCCTGTTTTGACGTACGCTTAGGAGACGAAAGTAGGATGAATATGCTCTCAGTGCCATTCAATGCTCTGTGGAAAGGACGACGCTCGAAATTTCCCTATACATGCACGCAAGTGCAAGAATGAATCCGGAGTTTTAAGCTCTACCAACGAAGGAAGGTCAGGGATGCCTAACTTACGCCGAGGAACCGAAAATAAGGTTCCAAACACCCTTTGCAATTGTAATGACCGTTGGATCATGGCGACTACTGACTGGACTCCTCAAGGCCTCAAACGAACGCCACGACCGCCACCAGCGCGACGGTCAGACTTCTTTACGAAAGACCTGGACGAAAGGGATGCTAAGCCTCGAGTTCTCCGAGCGAGGACTAGAGACTTTATGGTACCCGCCCGAAGAAATTGTTGGTCAACGGGACGACAGGTGATACAGGTTGAGGGATACTGGACAACTTCCGGACAATCTAATGGTTCGTTCGTCGCTGAAAAAACTATTCCGTTGGTTTGTGTTCACTATCACACGAAGAAGTAACGATTTGCGAGAAAGGTTGAATTTCGATTCTTGCAGTACCACATAGACACCTGATAAATGCGAAGACTCTAGACTGCTGTCTGGAAGCTAAAGACGAGATTCTCACTACTCTTACAATACTTAACTGGTCAACCAGAAACAACACTTGCCAAAAAACATCACAGTTATCCCTCATTTCCCACCCACTGCTCTCTCCATTTATCAGTGCACGGTATGATGGCAACACTGTTCGAAAAATAAAACTGATCTATCTTTGCCTTTTAAACCCTTTCACATGCCCACACGTACTTCTACTTCAGTCCTTGTGAGACTTGTTGTAGTGCAGCAAGCAATATTAATCTTCTGAAAATTACGCCTTTTCTCCGTGTGCTCTTCATGCTGCTGTGAGAGGGCATATAATCGATAGCATCAGCACCACTTGTCAGATTTTCACTCTAAAAACATCCTTGGAATTCCGATGTATACAACTATGCAGTTGCTTGCTAAACCAAAGAGAAATGTCGATCGATCTTCTTTACAATGCTATCTTACTTGAACTCTCTGTTTTTATAGTATGCCAGTTTCCGAGACGGAAAGTAACTCAATTCTTATGAAAGTGATGTTGCCAGGAATTTGATCTCCTGAAGCTGAACATAGTTCGAAATGTAAGAAGGCTCCCAATTAGAGAAGAAACAACGATGGTGTTCAGCGCAACTGCAACATATGAAATGTACGTCTCCTTTCAGGAAAAGAAAAGGCAATTGCAGGAAGATGTTCAATGCAGTAACCACCTTGGCAAATCATGCTTGGGGGTTGAATTTCGGGAAAGGATAATGGTGGAAAGCATACTGTAAGAATCAACAACAAAGAAACAACAATAATAGATTTATGGAACGGCCGAACCACTTTCTGAATGTGAGTCGTATGGGGTGCCCGTAGGAGG
The DNA here is from genome assembly GCA_900617895.1 of Haemonchus placei. NCBI lineage: Eukaryota > Metazoa > Nematoda > Chromadorea > Rhabditida > Trichostrongylidae > Haemonchus > Haemonchus placei. Next base: position 50,119 of record UZAF01017143.1, on the reverse strand, counting down.
ACTTGGGACTCGTTGCTCGAGGAAACGATGAAATGAGCGATTGAAACGTAATGCAAATGGGTATCATATTATCAGACCACCGGCTGCCTTAAAAAGCTCAACCCGGCGTCTGAATGTCATGAAGTGTCGCGATTTCTTACCAGGTACAGATAGTATCTAAGGAATGAAAATCTCGACACTGCAGCTCTAATACAATTGAATAGCTTCATGTTGGGTTTCTGAATCAGAGAAGGCAGATACTCGGCAGAAACTCCAAAGAAAAGGGATTAACTTCCTTCTAAGTTGGATGGAACTGAGCGCGTATGGTACGAATAGCAACTTTTGGTTTCTATTCCTTCAGAATCCTAAAATTTATACGTACTATTTTGAGTAGGTATAAATTTTAGGATTCTGAAGGAATAGAAACCAAAAGTTGCTATTCGTACCATAGGCGCTCAGTTCCATCCAACTGAGAAGGAAGTCAATCTCTATCCTGTTCTCCTATTTTTTCATCCAGGCCACACCGGAAACTTTTTACCTGAGAAACATACTGTTCTATGGAATCGAAAAATGCCACCAGATGTTAATTCCCTTAGCAGTAGCTATGCTCGGCGTAAATTCCAAAATAACAGAATGTTAGAGCCATTTTGAGACAAATAACATTCCTCGTTCAAACTGGCAAGACTTTAATGCTAGAGAAACTTCTAGAGGGATCATTTAATTATGTAACTCTATGACAAGAATAGGATAACATACATACACAAGAAAACTCTTGCGCAATGGTAAACGGTGCTCTTTGTGAAGTATTTACTGATGACACAAAAATTCGAGCACTGCGTTAATCCTTCGAAATCTAATCGTAACTAAATCAAGGGAACCAGGCCTTGTAAACTTCTGTGTTCCGTAGGTGATGAGCATAGAAAACCTTTGCATTTCACATCGGTTTACGCAATAGCAAGGTTGATTTATCGAACTGATGAAGTCTGGCGTGAAATCGAGGTAGCAGCTGGGGCAGCTGGCTTTACTATTACATTAATGACAAGTTTGTCTTACAGCTCTTTATTGAGCATTAGCAAACAAAAGAGGGAGTCTTTTTCAGCAATCTAAAATAACGTGAAAAAACCGATAAAGAAAGTATCATTTCAAAGGAAGTAGTGTAGAGGCACGCTACCTATTCGGTCACAAGAAGAAATGACAGAAATGGAAAAGAAGCCGGAGCTCGACATTCCTATGTAAAAATGATCTCATCGGCATGATAAAATGCTTACAAGTCAGCTAGATGTCAAAGATCAAAATTTGCTCATTACCTTGCTCTTTAGAAGAGGCGAGTAGAAGTCCCTTGATTTCAGACTGAAAACTAACACCAGGGGAAAATTTCCTCATGAGAGATACCGCTGAGGTCACTAAGTTGTCCAAAAACAGCCCTGTCTAACCATAAGATCGCACTCAACAGAAGCTTCTTACATCGGTACCATATATGACATTCTTCGAACTGGGTGCTTTCAAAGGCTTTCGACACAGAGGTCAATCCTTTCAACTTCCAAATGCGACTGTCGTTGGCTAAAAGCGGTATGAACTACTTCAACTACTTCCTTCTTGAACATAATCTATCAAGGCTATTTTAGATTGACCCGGTCTGCCTCCTCTTCCTTTCCATGCGCTTAAATTAATCGAATAAGTTGAAGTTGGTATGATATAAAAAGGCAACAATAAAAATTTGGTGCCATAGAAGATTCCTAACCAACGATATATCTGCATCCCATCTTCAGAGGGTCAATTCAAAAGAATTTCCTCTTTGCAGAACAATTGCAAGGTTGATTTCCACATATTTTCACTGAAGAAAGCAGTATATGAAGGAATATGGAATAGAAAGCAGTGAAGGATATGAAAAGCCAGGGAGACACTTACTGGTAGCGAAAAGCGGAACTTAAACGTTGTTCATGCAATGAGATGCAACCGTTTTTGTTTGAGGTTCCGTTTGAACAAGTACAATGGCTAATATCAATAATACATTCGTACAAAAACTCTAGCTATGAATCACCGTTGACGGCAATGGCTGTGGGCTGTTTCAGTAGTGCCCTACTACATACATCAGAAATGATGAATTGGTGGCAGGCGGCAGTGACCTGCACCATTAGAAGCGCCTCGGAGGCGCAAAGAGCAGCCGTTCGCAAGTTGTAGTTGGAAGCAACATTCGAATAAAACACTGTGTACCAGAGAATGTACATTTAAACTTCCACTGCTCGAGACTGGTGGAAAATGCAAAATTACAGATAAAGCTAATATTGACTGCAACTTCCTTCACTTTACAGCAGCGTAAACTAAAAGAAAAGATAAAAGAGCAGTAGTCAGAGAAGCTAAGCGAAGTGGCTGTGCCACAAAATCTTTTTACATTTTCAGATCCACTTTAGATGTTCGATTCGCGAGAAAACAATGAGTTGCATTATACATAAAGTATTGTTTTACCAATAGCGGAAAGATGGAGCTAATGATACTTTATCTTGTCAAACTTTTCGTTACTTTAGGTAATCAAAAAATAACCTATAAAATAATGAGCAATGATTAAAATAATCAAAAAATAATTAATTGTCATATAATTTTACTGTTATAAAAATGGCATTCAAGAAGAATAGCTACTGTTTCATGTAGGCAGGAACCTCAACTGGTGCAATTTTCTTTCGAAAGAACACATTTACTTAGACTAGCCAATGATGCTGATCGATCGACGAAATAACAAGCCCAGCACAGGAGTCGGCTTTCAAAGTAATAGTGAACGGAAAGTCCAAAACGATAACTCAATCGGCAAAAAAAAAACATTTCGTCTCCAATCTACCATATGATGGAAATCCGCCGGACAACGTCGTATGACGATTAATGATGAGGGTACGCTGCGGTAAGCGCATAACAACAATCCGAATGTTCATTTGTTTGGCCGTACAGCGTCTTGAGGGCACTTGTAAACGGTGGTCGTATCGAGAGCCGTATCGCAAATATGCTCCGCTTAAGCCCGGAATGTAATTATGCGCTATCAACAAAGATTATGGTAACGAGGAGCACCTTGAAGCCTACTAGAGATTAACAAGTTTAAGATCGCAGCACTCGCAATTAACAAAAAAAACTTTACCAGTCATAAAGTGCTCAGCCCTCAGTAGCTCAAGGTCATCCTTTATCTTATACTCTGCCGCCCCTTCAATCTTCCTTCCCTTCCCATCCTGATTTCTCCGAACTCATTGCTCTCCTATGAATATGAGAAAGTTGAGCATCACATTAGCATTGATATTACCAATGCAACGTGTACTTGTGAAGGGGTTTTTCATTGACATGCACTTGAGTTCATAGAAGTCGGGCGAGAATAAGCTGAAGACAGTAGAGTCCTCTAATGAAATGAAATCCTACTCACGGCGTTCAAAGTCCCTAATGAAAATTTTCGATTAATTTCACTGTCTCGTAACTAACAAATCAATTAAGTGTTTCGCTCCAAACTTGCACCTTACCTACAGCGTGCATGTAGCCAGACAAGAGAGAGGAACGTGACAACCAGGTTGCACATTGAGCGGTATGGCTTAAATTTAGGAATGGCACATCCTGATTACGTTTCATGGTATGGAGACAAATCATAATATATAAAATAAAATAATCATCATGGTACCATGGTATGGCATAAAGAGTATAGAGAAACTCGTCGCAACGAATTCAAGTATGAAAACAAAGAAGCGCCGAAGAAAAAACGAGGCTATCGTTCGAGTCCGACGCCAGCACCTGTCACACTATAGAGATTACACACAAATGCAGAGTAGGGCAACATTGGCATCGATATTGAAAGGTAATAAATGAAATATCCAGAACATACAAATTGTTTATATAGTTTGGCTTGCTGTGGTTTCGCAGTACCATCGAAGTCCCCGACCCTCATCAGATCTCAATACATGCGCTTACAGGCTACACGAGACCTGCTTAAAAGATCCATGGCGTAAACCTCGAACATAATGATGTACTTATGTTAGTTTCCTTGGCTACACGGTCGAAAACAGCTGATAGGTCGGGTCATACTCATTTGAATGTATTCGAAAAGCAAAGAAATCATAGATCGAGCATTTTCAATAGTAATATTATGAGCAGGCGCTCGAAGAGCTTTGAAACCGCACTGGAAGTGAAAGTTGGGTTTATCTAATGGAAAGGACCATCGATCAGTGTTTGGAGTAGACTTCAGAAGCATCTTACTCTCCCACCAGAAAACCGTAGTCCTATTCATTAAAGCTATTATACACTCTGTTTTATTTGGCAACATAGGCGAAATCCTACATTTTGAAGCGCAGTTTTGCTTGCGTGCAGATTCAGAGGCACAACGCCACTTAACTTATGTTCGAGGAGGAACACGACACGTGTGGGAGTGCCATTACATAGCTGCTTTTGAGCGGGAAAACCGTAACTGCTGTCGAAAAAAGCATTAAAAAAAGAAGTAAAAGTCACCAGGCCATGTGCTGTCCGCATTTGAACTTATTGAGAAGTCTCGTATTAACTCGCTGAACGAACGATCGTCAGACGAACAGTTGCTACTCATGCTACAAGAAGAAATCATCCGAATAATTTAGTACCTTTATCAGAGAACAATTGAATCTAACCTTCGTACAGGAGAGTTTTTCATGGGGGTCAAGATTTCAGCCGATAGCTTCTCACTCTTGTGAACGGAACTTTCATCACATTCTGGCTTCAGATCAGTTTCAAATCCAACGCTACGAGTATCACAACGAGAAGATTCGACTGAAGATCTTCTTTTCAAAACAAGCATAATTCCATTTTCAGCCATCTGAGCATAACAGCACAAAGCCAAAATTCCCTACAGAGAAAGCTCTGCGTGGTTACGTGAAGGCGTCAAAACATCTACTGTACGGTCAGTTTTGATCATGTTGGGATCAGTGTGATGTTCGAAAAAATGCATAAGCAAAAACATAAAGGCAAAGCAGCTCTGAAATCACAAGGAAGCGATTGCAGGCATAACGCACCTTTGTCAAGGTAAGTGCCCTTGTCAACAATCTCAATGACTGCATCAGAGGTATCATTTTCCGTGGAAAGTGTACACGTATCAGTCTCCGTTCCTCTTTCCGATGTTGAGTCTTTGCTGCTCGAGCGAATTTCTGAAAGTAATCGAAGTGTTTTCAACATTCACATGCCCACAATGAAGTTCAAGTCGATTGGAGTTTTATAACAGGACTGGTACTGATTGTGAGTGACAGACCAACCAGGCTTCAGGTTCTACGATCGTTCAGCTTTATAGGTTTTTCATACTTCAGAGGGCAAGAAAAGGCATATTAGGCCTTTTCTAATAACGAGGGCATTTTCCAAATCCGAATTATATCCTTTTCAAAAGCGACGAAAAAACCGCCCATATGCGTGGTTATGAAAAGGTTCTTACATGAATTCTCTGCACAGGCGATATAGGCGATACCCGAACACACCTGCTACAAGGTAGGCACACACCACTCTGCGGCAGATGCCTTTTGATATCTGTTGTTGCTTGGCTCAAGAACTACAAGTTGGATCGCCGGGCCTTGCTGCGGGCTTGTTCCTTCTGCGAGAATGACGGAATATTGGTTTTGTCTTTCGTACTACCTGTTTTTCCAACCCTGAGTTCGACTTTCTATTTGCAAAATACAACAATCCGATATAATCTCTGTAAAATATCCTTTCTATGGAAAGTGAAGGCATAACATATCACTATCAACGCTGCCTCTATGAAGATTTTGCATACCCTGGTCAATAAGATATCATAAAAAGAACACGTACAATAGGAGCTCCCCTACCACGATTCGAACAAATACTGGGGCATTGTCAGCCCATTAGCTTTGAAGGATGTGAACAACATTAATCTTTTTCCGGTTTACTTTTTTTGCAATGAATTCAAGGTAGCGACCAGTATCATGTATTACAAAATAGCAACCTCCTCGTGAGGGGGGATGGAATGCAGAAAACAAGACTGATCCGATTTCATGTACAAGGGACACACTGTCTTGCAATGAACAAATCGACAAACTGCCCGCAGCCGACTGAAGACTGGCAAATTTGTTCAGATCCTGCACACGACCCCATTAAGGCAGATAGTAAACTAGCTTGCTGTACGATAAGGCTCACTACACATTCCCCAATGAAGCGCTTCATAAAAGAAGTTTCGTAGAAGAATTCTGGCTTAAAAAGACATAAGCTGGGACTAATTCGGACGAGAATGATTTCATCTTTAACAAGCGCAGTTGAAAACGTATTTTATGACTACACTAAACGTTAGCATGGTTCGTTCGCCTGTATTCAGAAATTGCGTTAGCACATTGCTTACCTACCACGTCCACTGGCACATCCACTTAAGGTTTGTCGACAGTAACTGTGACAGCTGGGAAAATGGGGTAAAGAATATATGCGTTTGCAATGTGCCACCGCTAAGTGTGGATGCAGCCACTCACGCTCACGAAGTAGGTTGGGAGAAAGCTGTAATTTTGAGTAGCAAGAAAGCCAGTACCCGAACTAATGTTTGTATTCCAACTTGAAACTGTTAGTAGCAAATAGAAAACGAGGCGTTAGATGACCATGCCGGTGACGATAAAGGAATTATACGATTTGATTTTTTTCAGCTCCTCTACAAAGTGCTCTACAAAGTTACTCATTTCAATGGTTCCAAATTTAGTGACACAAGAAGTATGTTTATGCGCGATACCCAATTCCACAACAATTTAACCTACTACAACAAATTTTCGCTAAAGATGCAACTATTTGAGGGAAGTGTAAAACAAAAAAATATGTGTCCTGTTGGCATAGACTACTCTTCCTCCGCGGTAGTACCTTTGTCGTCTATGAAAAATGCGTACCTGCACTGGCCGTGGTGAAGGAATGAAGGGCTGATATTTGGATTTTGGAATTGTTGTTGGAACTCGTTTTAGCAGCTTTCCGCTTCCGCACCCCTTGCACTTTGACGAGTGAGTTTCGGCCATGATCCTTTTTCTTTCTACTGTACGAGAAATTCGATATAAAGGGACATGTATATGGAGACGCAATGAAATTCAAAACTTACAACAGGCTAGCTACGACACTGGCCAANCTCGTTTTAGCAGCTTTCCGCTTCCGCACCCCTTGCACTTTGACGAGTGAGTTTCGGCCATGATCCTTTTTCTTTCTACTGTAAGAGTAATTTCATATAAGATGGGACATGTATATGGAGACTCGCAATGAAGTTCAAAACTTACAACAGGCTAGCTACGACACTGGCCAAGTCGGTAGCATTCTTAAGCAACGACACTGGATGGAACATGGCCGAGGAATAGAACCGCCTAGCGGCACACTGAAAACAGCTTCAAAGTTTATTACTTAATTGTTCGAACGGAACGAACAGAACAAATTAAGAATCGGCTATCCGGTGAATAAATAACTACGATTCGGGCAGTTTCAACCTCAACTAAAGTCATTAATTATTGAACACATTGTACAATATGTTATAACGATTCTAAAAAAAAACATGAACAGAAATCAAACGACGTCATTCACTTTGATGGTTTTGAAACCGAGGTCAACCGTCGACTGATCACGCTTGATTGCTTGTCTTCAGGCGTTCCGTAGGCCTTCACGACGGTTTTATGAAGGAGAACAGCGGCGATCACACGGACGTTGTCAGCTCAGGGGAAATGACACAGACCTGCACTGATACTGCGAACCATGGTCAGGAGACGCGGTTACTTCTCACCGAAAACCGCGCCACGTTCGCCGCACAGTCGCGCACTATGAAGGAAAAGGCTTGAATTCCCTCTAGAAGGGAACGGTAGTCGCCACGGAACCGCTGCCGCTTACCGTGGGAATTTGGGGAGAACTACCCTCACCCGAATTGGGAAACTCCTTCTTATTGTCGGTGAAACTAGGTCACGCCGGACGCGTAGCCCACTGGTTGCTTTCAGAGAAAACGTTCATTGTTTGGTTGCTTTCAGACTTCGACGTCCGTCCGTCTGTCCGTCGCGTGCGTGCCGCGACGGCGGTTCTAGTTAGCTATCGCAGACGGACGACCGACGATCACCTTTCTAGAACCGCCATCGCGACATGCACGCGACGGACGGACGTCGAAGCCTGAAAGCAAACTTCCACCGAACGACCGACCGATGGACGGCGTTGCTGGTCACGTGTTGACAACACTAGACCGACGGATAATGCTCACGCCGCCTCGATCGCAATCTGTTCTGAGTTGTCAGGACTTGGCCAGCAAAGCTGTTTGTCGGTGAGTGAAACAATGCACGTCGTTGAACTCTGAAAGCACGCACTGCGATTTCGAAATGGACACATTTGAAGCGTGCAGAGACGTTACTATGAGAAGTGAATGAGATTTGCTCGTAAAGGAAGCAGGGTGAGGTGGAATAAGGCGTGTCTGGCTTTTTACTTGTAAAAATAGAGGAATTAGAAAAAAGGGAGTGAAGCGGTGGGTTCAGGAACTTTACCTATCAGAAATGTGCAGAAACGCTGCAGCACCGCGGTATGCGAATGTTCGCGCGCGGAAAAGAAATTCAAATCGCTTGCACGTTTAAACGTGTCCATTTGGAAATCGCAGCGGGCGGCGTTGCGCACGTTCGTGCCGCGTGACCTAGTTTCGTCGATGATAGGAACGAAGCGCACCTCCACCCGAATAGAAAGGGATGGGTTTTTGGCATATTGACCATGCGTAACGCAGGGTTACTTCTCGTACTTCCTGTGTCCTTTTGGACAGAGTTATCTCTTAAAAATGATAGAGCTCGGACAGGACTCATTGGTCTGCAGTGCACTACCAATGGATATAATCATCTAAATTTCTGATAAAAGCACTGATAAACTTCAGCACAGCTCCATTTTCACTTGTTCTACTTGTAAGAATTTGTAGATGGAAGAGTAACCGTAACCCGAAAGACAAGAGTGCGTTGAAATTTAACTGTCTGGGAAGGAAGTGTCTGAGAAGTAGATCTTATCGGCTGGGTAGGATTCTAGTCGAAAATGGGAGTGTAGATCAACGGGAGCCGCTTTTGCTTTCATTGTGCAACATTGCTTAACCTCGCGCATGGGAATGCAGGAGAACGTCCGTTGCGCGTGTCCGTCGAAAGTAGGTCACCCCGCCCACTTCGCGCGCGGCGCATCACGCTGAGGTCTCGAGATGACATTACAGTACCACTAAGTGTCATTGGAGCAAATGATTTGCATTTGTCTGTGTTATCTTCTTCTTGAACTGACTGCCGTGGACAAAACGCAAAGGTATGCCCCAGTGACAATTGCGACGTCTGTCAAATATCGCGGGCCTCGCCGCGTACGAAGGCTGCGGCGTGACCTAGTTTCGACGGACACGCGCAACGAAGCGCACCCTGCGAATGCCAGTTCACTGTATCCATGAGTCATCTCATCATGCGTATTTAAGGCTCGCCGCCAGCTTCTCGAGGAGCACATCGACAATGTCTCCGCCCGACCATCGCCATTCACTGTCGCAGCACCTCCCGCTTGTTACCTCTGGGCCCACGTCCTCCACGAATGGCGCCTCAATTTCTTACTCGCTGGTCTCAACTATTCCATACAACCGGACAGATCTCTCTATTCTCTGCATATACTGATAAATGTTGTATTCATACGCGTGATGCAGATGTATGATAGGTTACGTGCGGGCACTTCCGCACTGATTACTGTTAGCAACGAATCCAGAGTATAGGAGGGTAGGCGAAAGGGTATTGCTTTAATTTTGTTGAACCTCAATGAGAAAACGGAGCCTGATCAACTTCGTTTACCTAATCATGACCTTTTGGCCTATGTGGGCGGCGGCTGCATTCCATCGATCACTGCGTAGCTATAGTAGTTTATGTGTATAAATCCATGCCTTGTATCTCTCTTCCTGCAAATACACACATAGCAAAATTTTCTGAACTCGAGTCGTTCTTTTTTCAATGGTAGCGTAAAGTATAGTTTCGCCCAGGGGCCTGAGTGGTCTCAACACAAGTTGAGTTGAAGCTTTGCGCGAGCATTGAGTTGACTTATTCAAATGAGTTTGTTGTGAAAGTGACAGTGAGGATCACATATGTTCTGGAGGAAGTTTTATTCGCGGTCGAATTAGTAGAGTTCGTAGTGGTAATCTGTGTTGATAATCGTCAACAAAATGGCGCCAATTAGGCGAGTAAGAAGAGGAGATTTCTGAAAGAACTATAGCAGTTGAGGTGTCGTTCTGGAATTTGGTTAGCCCGAGTAAGCCTACTCTTGTGTCGTTTAAGAAGCTTTGAGAACTACTTCAAAATATTGGCGTAGTGGCAGTAAACGTGAGCACTACCTTACACATTTTATCCATGTATTGCTTCAATACTTTCGCCATTATTTGTGTCGTTACTTGCTCGTTTATAATGTCTTTACGAGATGGCCGTTTTATCGCGGCAGGTGAACCCCACGGCAGGTACGCTGCAAGAAATGGGGTATCCGCATCTTAACGCAACCCCCAGGTTTCGCTCGCTTCCGAACAATTTGGCGGCGGAACCGGATTCATGCAAGCAAGCGGCAAATTTTTGGCTGAGGCGACGGTCTTCTGTCCCATTTGTTGTTCCTCGTACTCGAGCGTTCTCATCGCCTTGGCTGTCTGGCATCTTGACCGTCTCTTCATTGCAACAGATGCTCACCGCCTTTACCATATCTGTGCTCTTTGTCTGCAGCACGTGCGGCTCTCACAACTTCTTGCCTTTCCCATCATAACATCTTCTCGGCAATCTCGTGCACGAACTGTTCACAATTTCAAGCGAGTTTTCACCAAGTTCAATCTGATAACAGATTTTCGGCATTTCTCGGGGCTCCATGATTTCTCACGGGTTTTTTGAAGTCATCAGAGAAATGCGCCGAATGCACTTCATTGTGAAATAATACCGTTACAACCGGGCCATCAAGACCAGTGATTCTTTACATGCTTGACCGCCACAGTACCGTCCCGCCCCTGTCTACGATATATAAACCCATGGAGACACCATGGAGTCGTCCAACCGTATTCTCTGTATTCAGTCTACGCCCCATTGCCATTGACACGCAGCCAGTTGTCGATCGCTGCTTCGGGATCCCGGAAACGATTTCCAACGGAACTTGGAGACAGGAGTTGTTACTCCTAACATCGAAGACGTTGCCTCTGGTTCCTTTATGGCACCATTAGACAACTCTTTTTCCAGACTGAATGATTCGGCCGTGCTACATGCGAAGGATTGGAAGGCACTTCGTCACGTAGCCTCGGCAGCTATTACAGAGGTATGGAAGGAAGCCCGGTCTCAGACCACGGTCTTCGCTCGTCGCATTAATGAGGTGCTTACTTGTCTTCTACACTGAATGAGTCGTTTACAGCAGTAGTTAGTCGGTTGGAAGCTACATCAACCATTGCAATGCTGGCCCAATTCGCTTTCGCCGAAGATAACTCCGTTCACCGGATTGTCAGAGGATGGGAGTCAATTCTCCATTCGGTTGCGCCGTTTGAACAATGTAATCCGTATGCGTCTGTCTGCTTACCAGCGAGCAGAAGGCCAACTTCTTCATCGGACAATTGGATGGAGTTGCTAGGGAGAAGGTGGAGGAACTGGATGGGGAGGCACTCAAGAGTTTCGATGCTGTCACTACTCATCTTCGGAACTTCTTCGAAAGCCGCAACAGCGATACGTAGCCCGGCAGAAGAACTTCTACTGTTCGATCACGCATGAATTACCCTTCCTTGTATTCTTTTCTTTTGTTCAATTCGCTATTTTATTCACGCAATTCGGTTTGCACGCCGTGACCGCGAAAACGTCAATGTTGATCTGTAGCGTCGCCTCGTGTTCATCAAGCCCCTTGCAGATAAGTACTCTTGAGTGTGAGTTCTGCTGAACCCGACGCTACTGGCACTGAGCCATCCGTGCCCCCTCAAGCTGACAATCCTTTTGGTCAAGTTGAGGAAATGGATCAGTCAGGTAGTCCCCATTTTACGCGGTTACCCATCGTGTACCTTTTCAGAACCTCCGGCTTCGCTACCAGCAATTGAGCCACTTCTGTTTGAGGACAACGACCTGGGATCAGACGTTCTGTTTGAATCGCTGGCCTGGACACCATTGTCTCGGCGCAGGAACTGGAAGAACTACTTCTCTCACCAGATCTTAGCTCAACAGCTCCTGCGCAAAACCCTCAAGCACAACCGCTAGAAGGTCTTCACGCAGAAGTGCTCCTCGCCGAAGCAAAGTCCGAGCAAACCTCTGGCGGAACATTGCATCTATTCCTCTCCCACTAGGGCCTCTGCCAGTGGGCCATTTCGAAGCTGTTGCTTCGCAACAGGAGCATTGCTATGTGTGTCGTTCGTGAATTCGCAATTCATAAGCCCCGGACCTCACCTGAGTCACCTGCAAGAAATACCGTCATGGATCCAATAATTAGGTGTCTGTCGGCTCCCCTTAGTCGAAACATGGATGCGGCACTCTCTCTATAAACTCCGGTCGATTCTGGCTAGGAAACAAGAACAGCAATGCGATCCTTGCTGTACATGTGAATTTTTATTATTGAGAGTAGACTAGAACTCTTTCGCAGTCCCACGCTCCTCAGTGCCCTATCCATTTAAATAAAACACTGCTCTTAACTTCTTACCACAGCAGAATCTAAAAAGCCTACTCATCATAAGAAATTGGTATAAGCCCCAGTAGAAGCATAGTGCTATCCTGTAGATGCCGCTTGTTTTGGCATATCGTAGTCTACAGTGTGATATGCTCTTGCGTTTTTTGGATTCAGCGATTTCCTTCACAGGGCTTGCGGTGGAGTTATCAGTCCTCTGCTGCTTTTCTAGATTTCGCAAGTGTTTTGCTCTGAAACAGCTCACGGATTAGACGTCTTGAATATCGTACTACTAGTATACGAGTCTGGCGCTGTTACGAATTGTTGTGTTGTTACTGCCCACCAGCACCTCTAGCCGCAACCATCAGATTTCAGATCTCGGGTGAGACCGACGCCACTCTTTTTGCACGTCTTTTTGGAACTGTACAAAAGGTGATTGTAAAATATGACCTTAGTTCCATCTCGTGTATCTCTCATGATATGATTTGTGATGCTATTATGTTTTTTACACTGTTACAATCTAATTTATTCTGTGATCTCATCGTGTAGACTCGCATTTCAGAGAGTCTACACGATGAGATCACAAAATAAATCTGAGGACCAGGCAAGAATAGCAAAACAATTGCTTTTCTGAACACATCAGAACTCGGTGTGCCCTGGCCTCATTGCGTACATTGCACATGTTCAAGGGGTTGCCTTTCACGAACAGGCCCATCCTTCACAATTCCACGCGTAAAATCCTTTGCCAGTGCAGGAGTTTCTTGTATTCTAGGATTCCTAAAGCACCCATCTGTGGAAAATACTTTGAACTCTCTACCCTGGAAACACGGCGCAAAGTATTCGACGTATGTATGGTTTACAAGCTACTCTGCCAAGGTAATATGTCTGGTTCTTTTGACCTTTATTACACAGTGCACTCTAGATCCAGAGGTGGTCAGACTAAAATATGTAGTTCTCCTGGGTTCAGAACCAGTATAAGAACTATAAGCTTCCCATTTGGAGCGGTTAGCCTCTACAGAAAGGTAACAAAAAACATGAACGCTCCGTATTCTTTGTCTTAAAGGCACTGTTAACAAAAAAGTGAGGGTACCCTTTTTTTGACGGTAATAGGTAGAACTACTTCAGAATAAAGCGATAACAACGAAAAAGCGCAAAAAAACGAGCAACAAAAAGTATTACAAAGAGACAAAAAAAGTGCTAGAAAGTGGGGTTGGACATCTTTCACATTGGAAAACGGCGGTTAGGGAGTGTTCGAGCGAGAATGCACGAAGGCGACGCAGTGTCTGCAATACAGACAACACATCGAATTTAACGGAGTTTCTTAAATAAAAAAACATTTGCATGCAATAATCTACACAAAATATGTTAAAATCTTCAATAATTTTACGAGAGTAGTTAAAGAATGCTACCGCAAAAAATTCATAACAAAAAAAAAACAATAGAAATACAAACATAAAATAGAAATAACAGTTGAATACTAGCTCCTGTACGAGGCGGTCGACCAGCTGATCATTCCTGGCTATTTGCCAATCTGCGTATCGATTTTTCACCAGCTTCGCTCCAGTGCGAACGTGGTGAATGACAATTTGAACACGTAGTCTGCCTAGCGAGGGGCGGAGGCATCGCGTCCCCCACTGTTCCTGGCCTTATTGTGCCCTATCCAGCCGTTTTCCGACCTAATTCCTGCACAAATGTTATCAGAGGGGGCTCAGAATTCTAACCATGTGCATATCTTCGAAACCATTTAGTCGTTAACAGTGCCTTTAATTCAAACGCACTGTGGCAGTGATTTTATCTAAGTATAAGCGTTCATAGTTCTTTGCGGTCGACCCCTTGTTCTACGCCTTTATTTCGAATCTGGCCCTTAAGTTGCACTGTTTGCCTTATTTTACGTGTTTGGCTTTGTCTGATTACGTATTATCTATTCAAATTCCTTGCATTTGTTCGACTGTTCAGAGGCGCAGTTCACGATAAAAATGGTTTCTGAGATTCCTCCATCTCGTTGGGTGTTATAGAAGCTCAAAGACTGGCCTGTGTGTATCCTCGGACGAGTTTCACCGGCTGCATTGTAGAGGCTGCACCGATCGCAAGGGAATCCATGTAGGAAGTTCAAGCAACTTGTCATGATCCATAGCGGCAGTGATAGGCAGTTCTGCACAGTTGTGGCTTGATGTAGTCAGCTCTTTGTGCAGTTGCAATAACTGAAATCTCTTCAATGTTATATCCGTTATGGCAAGCTAGTCCAGCCTCTATTTTCCCTACTTTTGATGAGCCATGTTTTTCTCGAAATCGGCGAATTCTCTTGCTTTCTTCATTACCGATGAACTACTCTCAATCTATACTTCCGCTTGGTTGGTATCATTTTTATACTTCGTTTGCCTTAGCGACGTAATAAAGATAACATAACATAACATGAATCAGCTTTCAAAAAATTTCAAGCTCTATATCCATTGTGCAGAAGGAGGAGACAACCGTTTCTCAAAGCGGCCATTTGATTCATGCTCTGGGGTCTTGTCAAAAGCTTTCGCAGTGACTTCATAACAGAATGAATCCTACATCGATCGCAACCACATTTGCCAAGTTTTTTTTTTTATAAAAAAGCATCCTTCATTATTTTTAGAAATGTATCCTCTATAGCAGGAAGAAGGCGAGCCGTTCGTAGTATATCCAAGCTGAGCTGTTATTGGAGAGAGGCTTTTTCTTTGCCATCTTCCCCTCGGCTCCACTCCTATTTCTACTTTCAGTGAGTTAATGGCGATTTGCGTGCATTAGGGCGACTAGATCCCCTCTCTGGACTTGCTACCAACCAACCAGAGGACTTCGTTGACTACTTGCTGCGCCAACCTTTTTTCCTTTGAGCTTGCAAAGACATCTGCACATGGTGCGGCCACTCCCAATGCTTTAAATCTTATCGTCTGAGATATCGTGTGAATTACCAGGTGGTATGCAGTTCAGAGAAAGTAGTTTGCTGGATGTGGCTGCCTCTCTCAACGTTCAGTTTTCTCTTGAATTTGTGATCAAGAATTCTCTATCGTGACATCTATCACACTTCGAAAAGGACAAATATTAGTGGATACAGGCAGTGTATTGTTCAATGTTTGAGCTGAATCCCATATCAATCACTTTGCAGAAGCAGGATGGCACCAAGTCCAGGTGTCCAGATGCTCTGGTGAGGTAAACTTATATCAGCTGCCATGAATGTCATTACAGGCCAAATTCGTAACACACGGATATCATAACTGGTTAATGTAGAGCATGGAATAGCATCTAAGAAACCTTTATCTTCTCTTTTTCCATTTACTGAATTGAAATTACCACTTTACTTCCTGTGTCAAATCCATGGGCTCAGATGAAGCACCCTCATCGTCACCATGAGGTCTTATGTCTTATGGCAGCAACGTCTCTACATAAAAGATTTCTTAGTTCTTTTTTCTTGGGCGATCTCACGATTGTGGAACTTCTCTTTCGTGAAGTGTTTTCTCGAATCTCGTGGAGATTTTCCACTTCAATTTATTTTTTGCTAAGTTTCATAGATTATAGCGCAGTGTGGCATAGAAAGTCCGCTGGTTCCACTTCCACGGCCATACCTACGACGGATTCTTAGCCAATAACTCATGTGTAATTTCTTCCTTGTCATCTGAATTCCGAGCTGAACCTCAAATGATGGTTCCTATAGAAGCCACTGCGAAATGCCTGCATTCGAATTTCAAGGAGATACTGAATGAAAGTGTACTCAACTGGAGTTCCTCAAAATGTTATTCACCCTTGAACATACCTTTCATATCCCTCCCAGGCTACAAATTTTTGGGTATTCATTCGCATTTCAAATTCTAGAAGCTATTATTTAATCTGATGTCTACCTCAGTAAGACGTTCCAGTCCGTAACGACTTATGCAGAAGATTCTCCCAAGATGGCATTGGAAAGCAGCAGCAGAAAGCAATCTGTCGATCCCATAGTGTAGAATATGTGTGACAACGGATTTACGAGCACCTTTAGGAAAAGCCGCTGTACTTTTATAGTAAGGCGAAGATGGTGTAGTGCAGGTGGCGCATTTTCACTTACGCATGGTAACGGGTTCGAATCCCGGATCGATATTTGCCTGGGCCAGCCAGCCATCTATCCCTCCGGATAATCAGTACCAGACTCGTCTGGGAGGGTGAAAGCACTGACTTGTACATCGGCTAGCCAACGTAAGCCATTGTATAGGCCACATACGCATTCATTACGCCACTACGATTCTGAGTAGAAGTCGAATGCGGAGGCGCATCCCTCAGAAAGATCGATAAACGCTCACAGGTTTTATCCTTTTATCTTCATGGTTGTGTAACTATATTTTATAGACATCCGAAAATTGCACAAAATATGGTGACATCTGCATTGCCGGCATGTCATGGCTTGAGTACTTCGTTCAGATATGGTACCATTGACGAACCCAGTTGTTTAAATGGTTCTAAGGGCTTCGAATCCGAGCGGTGCGAATACCAGCTGTTCAAGTCCCATAAAACAGCTTAATTGTAAGAATCTCATTCTTTTGAAGGATATGGAAAACCACCTGTCGTAAGTTATTAGCAAGAGTTATGGGCTATCGCGATGTTGAAGAATGGCTATCGAACGGTGGACACACTGTGGGATTGCAACAGATACTATTTTCGTGTTTCCGTATCTCATAGAATGGAAACAAGTTTAATATCTATTCAATGGCTGCCAGCAGTATCGCTTTACTTTTTCGTAATCCTCATGTTCCAACATCTGTTAAACATGGCGCCAGTACCTAGTTAACGCCAGATGTGTGAGAATCTGAATGTGATGAGGCATGTTCGCCAGTCAATAGTTCAAGATCAAAGTTCCAGTTGCTCCAACGTGTTTTATGTGATGGCTTCGATACAGATCCTCTTCTGAATCATCGGCTCTCACTTCACTTATTTATGAAGTGTTTGGATTATACGCATTGTCATTCACCTTTCAGAAACTTGCCGCCTTCTACATAACACCTTATTCTGGAACCATCTAAAAATTACAACCACTAATACTTATCCCCGAACGTTTCGCCTTCGAAGCTCAAGTTAGAACAGCACCCGAAAAGGATTTGTGGTTCTACGGGAGGTGGTGCGGCTCTACTGCTTGTTCTAGTGCCTTGAAAAATAACACGGCAAACAAGTAGTTCATTCGCTCGCCTTCATTCTGAATATATAAAGCTCGATGATGGTTCTCGTTTGGACGGCTAGTTGCAATGATGTTAAAGGCACAGTTCACGTTAAAAATGGTTTCTGAGATTTCCTCACATGATGAATTTGAGGTCCCCGCGTACACCATATCTGGCACTAGTAGTTATGAAGACGCCTTTTTAGGTAGATATGAAGGCTCAAAGATTGGCTCGTGTGTATCCTCGGACGAGTTTCACCAGCATTGTAGAGGTTGCACCAATCACAAGGGAACCCATGTAGGAAGTTCAAACAACTTGTCATGTCCCATAGCGACAGTGAAAGACAGCTCTGTACGTTCTGGCTTGATGTCGTCAGCTCTTTGCGCAATTGCAACGATCGAAATCTCGTCCGAATACCCCTTCCATGTTATTTCCGTCATGGCAATTTCGTCCAAGCTCTATTTTGCCTACTTCTGAGGAGCCATATTTTTCTGGGAAGCGGCGTAATCTCTCGCTTCCTTTGCTACCCATGAACTATTCCCAATCTGTACTTCCGCTTTTCGAACAGAAACGGACACCTCGAAATTATCGTGAACGGTGTCTTTAAATCACTACTCAGACGAAGAGCCAGGAGGCGAAGTAATCAAATGTGATCACGGCGACACCGTCGTGCTCCTTTCCGAACATAGCCGACTGGTCGACGAATGGAAGATGAGAGGTGAAACTTCTACGACAACAGCAAGAGGGTCACTTCTTGTTTCTAAAAGGTAGAGGATCAGTTCAGGTCCCAGGAACTTGGTTGGAATCCGTTCAGTACCCTTAATATTCCCTGACTTTGCCCCTTGTTTCTACCTCTTCCTTATCCTTCTGGAGCGGTTCCTTGTCAAAAAAAATTTCGCTACACCTGCTGCTCTCGAAAATACTGTGAGTGACTTCTTTGACGGTTTTTCTGAATGTGAGAGGTAAGGTCAGTCAACTTGTTCATCAAATGAATTTCATAGATGATAATAGCGAATATACAGCTTGATTAGATCTTCCATATGTCTAATGTTCTTGCTGCCTGCTGCGGAAACTGCAAGCGATCATAAATCTTATAACAGAAGAATTATATCAGAGAATACTACGTATGGGAGGTTTCCATCAAAGAAGGCGTGAGCTGAAAGAGGTCTTATAGGAATCCATTAGTACACCTTATATGCCATACCAAAATGGATAATCTAGTTCAGGTAGGCTCATTCGTATGCTTTTATCATAAACATTCAGCCTGTTTCTTTAGTATTGGTTGCAGGTGAAGTAGTAGCAAGAGTTATACATTCCCGGTATACTCGCCTACACTTTTCATACCTCAGGGTTCGCTTACTTGCTACTAGACTCTTCTGGGAGTAGAAACTGCGCAGTCATTCGTCTCTGAGAAAAGGCTTGGGGGGATCCACAATTTTCTTCAAGCGACACTCTAAGTCCTAACCTGAGAGCTGTTATTCCTAACTAGGGAGGTTACATTCAAAACCGTTTTCCTATTAATAGTAGATTACTATGAAAAAGCCCCCTTTTTCATGATTAATTCGTTTTTTTACTAGGGGACCCGTTTGNATGGCATTATGGCATAATTAAGACGCGCCTTGTAGCCAGAGGTTGTCCCAGAAGCAAGTTTTGAATACATGTAGGGTGGGTCTATATTTGGGGAGCGCTCCGTTTTCCATTTATTACTGTTCATCCACTTACTCATCTATGCGTAGTTCTTTCCTAGTGTCTGAGCAAGAGCATAGCGACATCCAGACTTCTTCCTTGCTCCTTTAACTTGATGAAGTGGATCTTTTTGAAACCATATTGTTATAAATACAAGAATTGGCTCCTTCTGCTAGAAGAAAATGAATCGGCCAAAGCCCGGACGGTAAAGAAGCAGCGAAACATCTTCCACAACGGGAGTAGCACTAGATGAAATTTATGCCGGCTCAAGTGGATTTCTTGGAGACTATTCTGTTCTGTCTCATAACAGAAGAGAATAGAACACTCGAAGAGGAACAGTTCGTCTTAACGACATTACTCAGCCGCACGTCAGGATATTCACAGATATGTGTTTCACCCGCTATTTACACAGATCATTAGCCTAACGATTCCCCATTTACTCCAGCAAAGGTGCAATCCCTTGCTTTGTGAATGTGACTTAGACAAAGCAAGGTTGGAATAACCTCATCTTTCAAAACCTCTCAGTTTCAGTTCCACAGAGGACAAGGAGTACGACGAGGACGAGGAGTATGCGGGCAAATGTACGCTGGGCTTAATTTCCCCTGATCCAGCTAACAAACTGACTGGCATTAAGCTGTGATATATTAAACCTTGTAGATGAAGACCCTCATCAGTTTTCAGGCACTTGTTGTAATATAGATGGACGTCACTTCACTGGAAATAAAGAAGCCAATATCATGGCGATTAGCTGGAACACCTGAGATGAGAATTTAGAGTACCGAAGAAACTAGCGGATCGGGAATAACTGTAATGAGGAAAGTTATGCTTTTTCAAGGAACTCATATTAAATATCGCCTGATGAAAACCACGCCGCTCAAGAACGACGACTTCAAACTGACATTGACTACATTCCATTTTCAGTGCTATTGCAGTACTATTTCACAAAATGTGGTACAAAAGGGCTTCTGGTGGTACGGGAACATAGGCGAATGCAGGTTTTCTTCTGACCAATGAGACATTGCAAATCATATCTGGTCTTGCGATCACTGGGATTTGATTTGTTTTCGTTCTCGCAATTTCCAGCCATATGGGCAGCACCATTGTCGGGTTGCTGGACAATAACTCATACGCGAGAAGTTTTACAGAGAAGGTAGTGTTTTTGTCGTTTGTTTCCATGAGATTGCTGTGAGAAGAACAGCCGATCTGATTCCCATCAAAACTCTCTGCCTAGAAAGAATGAACCAGGTAAGATGGGATAAAATGTGGTACCAAAAAGTATACTATCATTGAATATCTTGTGTTCCGATGTTTCAGAAGCCTCCTCAAATGAGACATGAACTTCGGCATCATATCGTAATCTTTAGTTCCATAGAACAAGTTGGTAGCATAAGTTTACCACTCCTCCCCTCCCCCTCCCCCCAATAACGTTACAAATGCATCAGACCATCATTATCCATTCGTCTTGATTTTGCTCTACGCGGAAGGGAACCGCAGACCTCAAGCAACGATGCTCTGAGACTGCCATCCGCTGAGTGATTTCAATGCTTTCCTGCCAGATTGTTGTGAAGGTAGAGCGAGGGGAGGAGGTAGGCGCTCGAAGCGAAGCGTGACAGTTAGTGCTATGGGCACGACCTGATGAGTCCTGCTCTGATATCGACGGCAACATCTTGAGTTGACCACAATATGCAAAAAAGCTGAACGAACGCTGATTGGGTTTGACAGGCCAGTCCCAACAAAGCTCCCACCGGTGCTCAACAGAATGAACGCTTCGAAACATTTTGGGCACATGTATCATGGCGGAGCTATCAACAATGAGGAACGGCGTCCCTGCTCAGCTCAACAGGAGAAAGCGAACAGCATGAAAAGCATTCCAGTACATCGTGTGGCTAAGACAAAGAACATTCGCCAGGCATTAGGAGACCTATTTAAGAATCAAGAGCGAGGTGAAACAAGATTGCCGAGCGATTTCGACCGGTGGTTCAGGACGGATACCAGCTGAATTCACGGAAGGTATAAACCAGCAGGCTGACAGACTGTCACTATCTTCACAAAATCATTCAGAGGAAGGGACGGTACCATTAGGGGTCGCGTTAGGGACCAACTGAAGAACATTGGCTCGCTGTAGAACATTTACATAAACCAAGGTTAGTGGGCGTCACACGACTCCACGCTGTAATGCTCTTAGTAGTATCCTTATTAAAGTAGTGGTAACGACCACGCAACGAGCCATCAAGAGAATATTCCACCGTCGACCTTCTCATAAACTTGGCATGGCCTTTGACTAGTATGTATGCTTACTTAAACCTTTCCAAGATTTCAAACTTCACAGGGTCAACGTTTTGATAAGTTCCGCCTTCGCCAGAGCCTGAAAGTCGGAACACAACAATGGAAATTGATTTTCTTATAAGGGCAGATAGGCTAAGGCAGTTCTCTGGGTTAGGAATCCCTAGATCCCATACACTAGAGGCTTAACTTGCTCCAGGTTGTCGGATTTCTAGATGGACCGTACTTGGCAAGCCTTCCTCCTTCTTGATCTCACTATAATTACAAAGTCTTGCAGAGGTCGAGAAAGAGAGGTTTTCTGTCTTATAAGGGAATCAATCTCAGCGGTTTTTTTGACTTTCATGCTCTGACGAAGGCGAACCTGCCGAAACGTAAGCCCCTATGGAGTTTGAAATCTTGGAAAGGCTGCAGCAAGCATACATGCTATCAACAGGCTTCAAACTGGTAAAGATGCAAGAAACTCTCTATCGTTCCCTATTTTCAGGCCTTAATTTGTTTCGGTTTGGTTCAGGTATTTTAGGAAAATCTCTCAGTCGTAAGATTGGAAAACGACTGCCTTGCTTTGCTGCTTTCCCGCTTTTCGTAGCATGTTCCGAAGTTTAATCAACTCCTCGGAATTAGTTTTGTGCCCATTCCGATTCTCTTCGTATCCATTATCTCGGTGCATTCCTAAGAGACAACAGTACCACGCTCCAAAAAAAAAAGAGTTGGATGCTTTACGCTACATATCCTACATTTCCTCTTATTTGTTCTCAGTTCCTAGAAATCTCACAAATATTTTAAGGATCACTTAAATTATCTATGGACGGGTTTTTGCTTCTGTTGTGGATATAAGCGAAATCAGTCTCTATCACCTATTACACTTTTTCCCTGGACAGTTGACGATGAAAAAAATTCTGAGATTTTTAGGGGAACCAATCTGTCTCTCCCACATTAACGACATGTGGTGCTGTCAGGTCGAAAAACGTCTCGAAGAAGGCTCAACGATCGGTTCGTATATCCTTTGCTAAGTCCAAGGGTTGAAAATTCGAACAGCTAGCCGTCCACGGTGTGCATTGAGGCTCAGAATGCTGATGCCGATCGTCAATCGAAATCGTGCAGGTCGTGATGTGTTCAAAAGCGCAGCTCACTATAACTTTGAGGCAACAATTTCAAGTTGAAGATGAGGTTTTAGTGAAGAGTAGTGCATTGTTGGCAAAGAAAGCAAGAAAATCTGCCGACCTCATGACAGGAAGGTTTTCTCAATGTCGTAAAAATAGAGCTTGTACGAGATTACCATGACGGAGATGGCATTGAGGTGGTGCTCGGACGAGATGTCTGTTGTTGCAACTTTGTTCAGAGCAGACTACATTAAGGCCTTACCGCCCCTGCTCACCTCAAGTTCGAATTTCCAACATGGGTGCCTCTTATGAATAGCGCAGACTCTACAATACCGTCAAAACTCATCCGCCTTTGAGTGGAAAGTCAGCCGATACAATCTTCGAGCCCTTACAGCCCTATCAAAGCGTCCTCCTACATCTGACAGTCCCACATGCGGTATGAAGGTGCTAATCGGTGCAACTATTCAATCTGAGAACCATTTTTGTCGTGGACAGTGACGCTCCTCTTCCAATTTCACAGCAGTTTTCTTCACAACATTGCACTGGGGTTATAACAATATGTTTTATTTGTTCTTTGAGATTTGCTATTCATCTTCTCTCTACAAGCTTCGAACAAAATCTTGCAGTCCCATATTTTAAATAAACGATAGTGTGATTCTCAGAGTCCATTCTGTTATCACATCAGAGTTCGAGACTATTTCCGATGAAAATATCGCTATCTGTCATCAGAGGCAATTTTCGAAGAAACCATGAAATTATCACGAAAGGCTATCTAACTGAAAGATTTATTTCCAAATTTTACTCACATTATTTGATATAATTTTTCTTCTCTTCCTACCATTTGGTGATCGAGCAAGGGAGGTTAGAAGGTTTGATGATCGCATTTTGCAGAACAGATACGTTTCAAATAATTCTAGCTAAGCTAACTGCTTCATGGTGGCTAGAATTCTTGAATATTACATGTCTCTGCACACCTCGCATATCCTAAGGTGGTTAATCAGTGGACATGGAAAATATTTTTAAATTCCATTCCGCACTGGCTACTTTCATAGTCCACGATTTGGCCCGCGACCGCTCGCGCGATCGGTCGCGGGCAAATCGTGGACTATGAAAGCAGCCACTGATTTCGTTGAGCTGATTTCGTTAATCAGTGACATATGCTTGTCATGAAAATCTATGTTCTACAAAAAATTGATCACATATTTCCTAGGTGCCGAATTCCATCCTATACCGGTATTGTAGGTATGTAGTGAGCATTAATATTTTAGAAATAGAGGATGCTTCATATATCTATTACCTGCGGTTTCATTGGCCATCACATCGGCACAACATTACCGTAGGATCTCTTCACACCACTACAACTGTCATCGAAAGTCTTTCATACATCGATGTCCATGCTTGAAACTACACCGAAGAAAATCTAAAAAAATGTTTATACACGATCATATTCCGGAACTGCCACTTTTGCACTGGCGTTTGCTCCATGCTGCTCCTTTTACAGAGAGAAGCCATTTTCTTTCAACCGGATTATATTGTATGTTTATCTTTAACTTTTCTCCTTCCAATGCTCTCGATTTTGGAACTTCCATGCTTTCTCTACGAATGATTTTATGGTTCTGTCAGCACATGCCTATAACATAGAAACAACTGTTCTCATATTTCAGCAGAAAAGGAGCATGAATGTGAGACCTTTCCCAGATGCAAAATCCTTCGCTTCCAACCTTAAACCTATA
>UZAF01017143.1:0-24840 GCA_900617895.1 Haemonchus placei | reverse complement strand
TAAGGGGGAGCCTCGAATTTATAGGGGAGTTTCAGAAACCATTTTTTTGTGAACTGTTTCTTTAAGTGCACGTCTCGATGTACTGTCTCTCCCCCCTATGTCATGTAGTCTTCTTTTTGGTTAGTGGTTAATTGAAATCCTGTACTGCATTTTTAAAAAAGGGTCCATCAGAACAAGACACCCTCTTCTGAAAACACAGAAAGTTGGTTGATCAATGAGTAGGCATCAGGAAGTAGAAAACTTCCTGACAAAAGAGTTTCCGAAAAGTATCTTTCGTATGCTTTGTTTTATTATTTATCCCGTCATTCCGACAATAACAGCATTCCCCGGTGCTTTTCACGGAGTCGGAGTTGCTGCTACTTTTGGCACCCTCCTAATAAAAAATTGTGAATTTCTCCATCAGGTTGCAAGGAACACTTTAGAAGCTGTCGAGTGTTCTGAAGAAATATTACTCACTACAAAGTTTATTCAATAAATATATGATGCAGGGCTCTTCTGAAAAACTTTTGAAGTTATTTTTGCAAATTCGTACTCCCATGATCCTAGAAATTTCTGAATTTCCCTTTGGAAAACTGATGCAGATGATTTTCATTGCCTCCTAAGTCACGAGTGAGTTCTAACCATTCTCATTACTTTGTAGCGATCTGAATGGATGTAAAAAAGGACGAATGTCTCAACATATGACGACGTTATCAAATGCCCAAGCTACGTTTTGAAATTTTTGTGAGTTTGGTAAACTACGTGCTGCGTATCTCAGGCGAACTGGTACCAAACTCGTCTGGGGGGATAAAAGCACTCTTTTGTACATCGGCTGGCCACCTCAAGTCATTGTATGTACAGGCCATACGCATTCAATACGCCACTACGATTCTGAATGGAAGTCGAGTGCGGGGGCGCATCCCTCAGACTGGATTGATTAACTCCAGAAAACTTTGTCCTTTTTATTATAAAGCTTGACGAGATGAGCTGAACTGTGTAATTTTCTGCAAAAAGCGGTCAGAACTAATTTGTGGGGAAAAAGAAAAAAGGGAAGGACCCACTTCTCATTTTCTTTTTTTTTTGCATTATCAAAATGTGTGCGTCCTGTCCATTTGGTCCCCCTCTGATAGCTCATGCAACACCCATTAAATCGCTTAGGATACCATTCCATGCTGAAGTATGTTCATGCTGTTCATCCCGTGCATTTCTACCATTTCTCGGGGATTTTTTTTCTCCGGCCAATCCCTCATTACACCCTTGTGATCAGCATGAGTTGGACGTTCGGCGTGAGGAGCAGAGCCACAACAGTTTTCTTAATTCTCAGCGAATCAGTTACAAGAAATGTAGCCGTTGGCTAAACCTTCACTGACACATCTATCGTATGCGGCTGCGAAAAACTTCTCCTTTTGGAGAACAAAACTCTTGGTGATTGGCAGGATCTTTTATTTTTTTATCGTCTCGGATGCGGATTAAAGTTCAAAGTAGTCAGTAGCAACGCTGGTTTTTCTCAGTGCTCGAAAGAATCCCTTTTGTCAATCTGTTTTCCATTGTCCAAAAATACTTCTTTTGTTCATGGAACAGAAAAGTTCGGGAAGTTCGTTCGGGAAATCTGGTTGCCATATGTGTTATGGCTGAATACATTTCTCGGTTCACGGACGCTTGAGATCCCTTGAAAGCTCTAGGGATCGCGCCAAAGTGAGGGTGAGAGGCTGGACGAGGGGTGGGATCCGATGTTCCCACCAAGGATATCACTCATCTATGCTCGGCTTTGAATAGATCGACGACTTGATGCACCGAGGGCAAGCGAGTCGAGTGAAAGCTGCACGTTCGTCGACTGTTACATGGCCCTATCTAGCCGGATATGACGTCGACATTCCATTCTATATTCTACTCCTCATTTCTATTCACTCGAAAGCTCAGTGGATCCATTATTTCGGCCGATCTTCTGTTTAGGCTGTCTTGAGAAAGAGGTCAGCCCTTTAAAAAGGGCAGTAGGTCTCGATTTTCTCGAGCTTATCGCTTTGCTGACTTTCTTTAGCAGGATTATTCCTGCTGCTGCTTGTCAGGGACGTCTGTTTTGTTTGAGTTCCATTGGAACGATGTGTTATCTGATCATGCATCTTAATGACCACTCAGCTGCGTGTTGACGATTATTTCAGCAAATCTGATCCCTATTTGCCCCTGTTACAAACCCTGTGATGCTCCAGAGAAGCCTCAAGATTGAGTGTAGGTGATCTATTTTCTCGAAAAAAAGTTCACTGTAAACTGAGCCAGAAGTATTGGGAGTAGGAGACAATGGGATTTTACCTACTCCTTTTTCAATTTTTGGGGTTCGCCCACGCACTCGACTTGGACTCAGAATTGCGTTGGCGATGGAATTAGTATGTGTAAGTACACCATGACGCGGGACCAACCCATGTGCAAGTTGAATTCCTGAGTAATCTCATCCCTGAAAAGGCAGCCTAAAAAGATTTATTGCCGATCTTGGGGGATAGGTGAGTTTAGTTGAACTGGGCGGGTATCGGTTCAGGTTTTGAAACCCCTGATCACATATACGATGATAATGCCCCGGTACTTCACGTGGGCGCCTTTGATTCAATGTCTGCAGGACTATGGAAGTGCTACCTATTAATAGATCTTTCTCTGCAGTTTTATAGCCATGGAAGACAAGATAAACCATCAGCGACCCTTCCATATTGCTCTCACTGTCGCTATCCTCCCCACTGTCTTACCGTGATGAAGAAGAAGAGCACAGAGTTTGGACGTACTGTCCGTCTTTTCCTATTATTATGCCCTCAAAACTAGTGAATATCGGTATTCTTTCTCTAATATTCCTGTTCCTCTTTGATCCATTTCGCTTCCATTCGTGACTTATTCTTTCAAATCTCGTCTCCAATTGCAATAAGTGAAGATTGTCGATGCGCAGGGGAACAGGGAAGGCGACACACCTGAGAAGTAATGCAAACGAGGATTGGCAGGAGTGAACCGCTTCCTGGGGCCAACCGTAGAAGCTGTCAAATTCATTTAACATCATTTCATTCATTTATAAGGGTTTTTGGGTGTATTCAAGATGGAGGAGGGTGATCACTTACCATTAGGCTTTGCCTATTCGCAATGTTGTGATCGTGGGTACAACATGTCACTACCTATCTATCACTCTGGGCGGGTTGGTCTATGGCTGGAGGAGGACCTAGCTATCCAAAACTTCACCTATACGTTAACTCCATTACTTTTTCTTCTTTTGCTTATTTTCTTCTATGCTACGATTCCCATGAAGCATACAATACTCACTCGAATGTTTGTATTCCCATGGGTTGGTCTTGTATCTCGAAACTGATACACGAGTTGACAAATTTACGAGTTCAGCGTTGCCTGCACACTTTCATCTCCGCTCTACTCCTTTCCCGACCTATAACCATAAGAATGTTGAAGGAATTTTGGAGTCCACATATCTAGATTATGATAGTAGTAGAGAGGGCGCGGCGTTTTCCACCCTCAAGTGAACGTATGGAATCCCGAGTCTGTAATTACTAGGCTGGTTAGGAAAGCGACCAGGGTTTTATTGAACGATCAGTTGGATTTCCTGAAATAGCATTCCCCTTTTTACGGGATTTAAGACCACTTAATTAGAGGCGTATCTGACTAGTTTGCCCACGCGGAGTGGACTGGTCCAGGTTCAGGGACGGCCTACCCGAGTACAACTCTAAAGTATAAGCAAAAATTCAAGATAACACTATACTTGTTTGTATGGTTACTCCAGTGATTTGAGGTTCCAAAACGTTTAGAGAAGTCGCGTTTGAAGAATGGGCAAGCCGCAAGCACTTCCTGAACATATTATGAGCGAGCTAAGCTAAGTTGGGTTTCGAAAGTGAGAGCGATCTCATTTGAGACAAGGGTTTCAGAATAGCAGAATTAGCTCCTGCTATTCACTAATGTGATAGTAAGCTGGGTACTGACCGAGGCAACACCCAAATAACCGTCACAACTACATGGTAGCGCGCTTAAAGATTATAGAAATACCAAGCGTAAGTGAACTAAAGGATCCATGTGATAAGTTGAAACGTTTAGAAGAAGGTGACACTGAACTCGAAAAGAATTAGCTCACAGCTAGCAAAAGAATCGAGTGGGCATTCATCCAAGATTTGAGGCAGTTGAGCTTAACAGAAGGGCTACCCAAGCGTGAAACGGTGTCATCCTAGTTGCCCTTTTCTTCGTCGTAGACTTATCGGGATCGCGCCTAGTTTTCGAGCGGTGAAACGTCTTCGTGAGCCCATGCGATCATCTAAAGTGAAGTGAGAGCGGGACACGGATGGAACCGGGGAGCGACTAACGGAAAGTGGCAGCAGTCTCTCGGGTGTGTGTAGATATGTGTATGGAAGGGGAGGGAGGGTTGAAAGAAGAGGACGCCAGTATTTCGTCTCAATTAGGTGCGACGCTGCTCGGCGCCGTCCAAATGTGATTGTGAGGGGGGGGGGGGATGGGGGAAGAGGAGACTCGCTCGATGCGAGCAGCACTCCCGCTTCAACTCGGAAATCCCCGCACATGCTCTATTCGGCTCCCAGCCAAGTAGTTAGCATAACCCATTACGATAATGTGGCGAGTAGCCGTTCGAACTGCCCAGCAGCCCTCGGTCTTGCCCCATCTACTTTGATTGGGAAGGGCATGCCGAATCCGATTTTCTGACTTGGCTTTAGCCAGACTTCCATCTAAAAGTCTCGCAGATAAGCAGGCTTGCCATTTCCATTTACTGAAGTTTTCTTGACTGGTTTTTGAACTAGTGAGAATCTTGACGTTGACGTTGCTACTGTTTGCGCAAGGTTTATTGTCTGCATTTGATGTGTTTTCATTCGTAATATTAGATTTCATGGTTCACTTTCGGCCTTCGTTCACGCAGAATCGCTGTCATTCGATTTGATCCCGAAACCATTCCGATTTCAACCGGTCGCAAGGAACTCCGAAAATGGTCTTTTTCCAATTCGTCCTTTTCACTCTTTCGTTGTTCGACGAGCTTCTAAATCCGCAAGCTGGAATCTCCGCTCAATTCACTTAGCCTTTAGATCCTTTGAATTTTCCTTTGAACCACAATTCTTTTGTATGTGGAAAATTTAACGTAGATGTGAACTAGAATAACGAAAGCTTAAAATGTTTAGTTTCGATGGATTCTCTTGGGAAGCGCCATGCATTTGACTTTATTGGGAAGTACGGTCTGTAATGAAAGAGAGCTATGAACATGCAGTTCAGGGTTGTGCGAAATGAGTGAAGTGAACTGGACGTTCCATAAGAGAAAACGTTACTCTGATTTTTTTCTACTCAACACCTTTATTTTGCATGTGTTTTCCGTCCTTTTCCTGCTGATTTTCCACCCTGAAGCTCAAAATTACCTAGATTCTTAGGTTAGCGTTGAATGGGATTGTTCCTAATAATATGGGGTGATGTTCGAGACAGAGGCGTCCTTGTTCTGAAGTTTTAATTTTACAAACTAATTCTTTTACTCTGGAAAGATAGGCACCGCCTTCGACTAGACTTATTCACATTTTGGCTTGACAATGCCATATATCGACTACTGAAGACCTGGAATTCCTTCCTGGATCACAATCAGATAACCCCTTCTATCATGAACTAACCCCGCTCGTCAAATCTTTGAAAAAACTGAGCAGTTTTAAGGCTTACCTTCTAGGCGTAGTGGCGTAGGAGAGCTAAATGAAATAGATCCTAATGTAGGTATGGGCCCACTATGTATAGCCCTTGGGCCCAAAAACAAATTGAAAAATTATTAATGTAGCTTTCCGCTGAATTGAGTGAGCGACTTAGTGGTTCTTCACTTCTCAAGGTGTACTTCTATCTGACGGAAAGATGTACTTTGAGAAATTCTCCCAGGCCCATCAAACTTTTCTGCAATGACCGCTCCGACATAGCCGTTATCGACCTGCCAGAAGGCTTCATGCTGTTTTTGGCAGAAGTTAACAGTTCCCCTCCTTCTCGTCCTTTCTTCAGAATGAGCCATGCAGAAGCGGTGCTAACGATTTGCTGAAACTTTATGAAAAGTGTTTGGGCTATTAGTAAATGAACGAGTTATGATAACATTAAACGCCACCCAGAACCCATCCACCTAACCCTACTCATATAATGTGGGAGTAGTCTTGATGAATGATTTGGAGGCAAGACCATGACGTGAACTTTGAAATGATTTTTGTTAACGAGCTTAGTAGCAGTATACCATCACAGCTTCACGGAGATATTAAAAAGTGTCATATCTAATGAGAGCGGTAATAATGCAGCCTCTACGCTGTCTAATATAATGCGTCGCCTTCACAGATCTCATCGGATGCTGCTCAAACAATAGTATACTTCAAGCCCATAGGAGGGTCGATAGAATGTTACTGGTGTCGTTTTATAAAATCGATCAATAGCCATCGTTACTGTTGCTGTCCACTTCTCATTCGCTCTTCCACACCTTTTGGATCATACGCTTCTCCGTTCTCTTCTTTTTCATCCTTTTTTAAGTGGGTGACCCTGGCATGACTTCTACTCATGTTTTTGGACAAAGTTCCAATGTGAGTGTTTCTCTTTAGGCGTTTGCCCCCGAATTGATCAAAGTTCTGCCCTGCCGCCGTTCTTTTATTCATTTTCGTTGTTCCCAATATTTGCTCCATCACTTTGGATCGTAATTGAATTTCTACCAACGCTCAAAGCAGATGCAAACGTCTGATGAGCCAAAGGGTAGGGGAAAGAAGAGGAACCGCTAAAGGGGGCTATGTCTTATGCTGATTCTTCAGATAGAAGTTGAGGGTTCGAAAAGTCGCTTAAATCCATCGTCTTGATATTTTGCATCTCTAAAAAGGATTATTGCGGAGTATTTGCCCTTTGTCAATCCCGTGCTTGGATGCGCCCTGCGTTCGATTTCCATTCGGAATCGCAGTGAAAGTGAATGCGTGTTCGGCCAATTCAATGACTTGCGTTAGCCAGCCAATGTACATGTTAAAATTTTTATCCTCGCGGACGAGTCTCTTAGCAACTACCTCACTCTCTAGAGAGGGAATGATCGGCTCGCCTAGGCGAGAATCAATCCTGAATTCAGTCCTCAGATCCTGCTAGCGACGTTTGCCCTTTACACCACCTCTTCCCACACTGCTTTACTTCCCTTTCAAATAATTTTCAAGTACTATTCCTTTTATACCTTCACCATTGACTAACGTGACTGTAAAGAAATTTTCCGCAGTACTCCCTTTTTCTGGCTCCCAGTTGTCGCGAAATTGCACCTAAAACGCCATGTTTGTCATTAGTATGATGGGCAAATGGGCCGTTCTCGTGTTCATAGGACGGAGTCGTGGTAAATCAAATCGAATTCCATCCTCTCGGGTTTGAGCAATTGCTCCGCTTATGTTTGTGGGAATGAAAATACAAAAAGAAATGAACATATGCAAGCTTCACTGCGGTCTGCGTTTTAGCTGTTCAAGAATAAGCCGCCCAACTTTTCCCCTCGCACATGCTCTTCAAAAGTTCTTTTGCCCTTTGCTCGTTTGTTTCAATCAGAAAGTGGCTTAATTGATTTTTCTTTTATTCTACTTTATTGATTTTTCATTTCAAAAGGCTCACTAATTGCTGTCAGGACATTCTGCCATTTGAGGGATTCTCAAACCTTCTGCAAAGACTCTAGCCTAAGTGGGTAAATCGCTTTCCCAATGTGCTCGGCTCATTCTGGATAAGATGGGAGAGATGTCGATTGAGAATGGAAGGCCGGTGAGAGGGGAGGGCCCGTAGAACCATCTCGTACACTATCGAATCGTTCTTCCTTAAATGGAACCCATACGGTTTCCAGAGAACCAATACAGTGGCATCAACCTTACCCTGGCCTCAACCCTGGCTTGCGGCTTCTTTCCCACCATCTCTTCCACTGGTGTAGCTATGCAAATCAGATTCGGCAGTCTAAGTGGAACCACGTTCGCCATGCAATGAGCAAGCTCAGTAGTTTTTCATACGAACTTCACATCTGGTAGGATTCTCGTGCCTCCATTAATCAGTATTGATTGGAAACTAATCAGTATTGATTGGAAACCTGGGTAAACGATGTATAAGTTTGATTTCTCATAGGATCTATGCTGATAGGCATTTGAAAAGTTCTAGAGAAATTGCTTTCCCATGCACCTCGAGAACCACTCCAACAAGCTACCTAACTGGGGAGGTGAAGCCATGTCAGTCTGCAGCTCCTGCTCCTACATTTGCCGCTGTGTTTGCCTCTCATTTATGGGCTGTTTTGACTTGATAATTTTATGAAAGTTCAAATTCTTTGGGCGTTAATCAATCCCGTGTGGGGGATTCGCCTAGCATTCGACTTTCACCCAAAATCGTCGTGGCGTATTGAATGGGTACGTGGCCTATACAATGACTTGCGGTGGCCAGCCGACGATCGGTTAGTGCTTCTATCCTCTCAGACGAGTCTGCTACCAATTAACCGACCCTGAATGAATCGAAGGCGTGGTTGGCCTAAGCGGTTATTTATCCACGATTCGAACCGATGACCATGAGTATGTGGTAATGCACCACTTGCCACCACACCACCTCCGCCCTTTTCACTATTATGCTGTTCGACGCTGTACATATATTCATTCTGAAGATGCTGAAATGTAGACAGGCCATCGAGCTTTGAGGAAGTCTTTTTCAAGAAGGAAGTTTCGAGCTTCTAGACTTTTGAGCTAGAAACTTGAAGTACTGCTTTTCGAATTAACCCGAGTGATCTCGAGACAATAGCTTATTCCCCGCCTGATATGCTCCTCGTATGAATGCAGTTTGACGTCATGGGGTTATAGAGATCCACTGACTTTCCTATGGATAGCCAGTCATATTGATGTTAAACAAATGCATCAGAGCTACAGACACTGTACGAGTAAAAAAAGGAATCTATTTTATCCAAAAGCCGAGAAACGACTTTTGAACCTCTGGTTTTTCCCTGCAAGTGAAACATTGTGAAAAATATCCGTTACGGAGAAGTTTAATTCAGATTTCTCTGAAGAATAGACGGTGAAAATTGCTTTTCGAACTTTCATCTTTCTCCGACAGCTGGCATGATGCAACGATTTCCCAGGCGCCTGTAAACATGCCCCTTTCTTCATTATCCTAGTTAATTCTGGCTGGGCCTTCTGAAACCAAAATTAGTGGGTTTATTCATCGAAAACAACTGGGGGACCACCACATCAGTAGTGAACAGAACTATGTTTTCGTCTCTCGATTGATTTGACTCCTGACCCTGAGCCTGTCGTGTCGAATATTCAGCTCAGATCGTCTTGAGACCTCATTTGGGAACTCTTGTAGGGGATTTGCACAGGTTCGTTGGAAAGGACTCACCTAATGAGGTCTCCTTATCTCGTACTATTTCTTTCCTTTACGCCTGGCATGATAAGTGATGAAATG
The DNA here is from genome assembly GCA_900617895.1 of Haemonchus placei. Lineage (NCBI taxonomy): Eukaryota > Metazoa > Nematoda > Chromadorea > Rhabditida > Trichostrongylidae > Haemonchus > Haemonchus placei. The sequence goes on along the minus strand of UZAF01017143.1, from coordinate 15,453 downwards.
AGACATTCTTCTACGTTGTACCGCCATCAGAAGCCGTTTTTGCTGCTTGCGGAAATGTTTTGACACTAAAGCAAACTCCCAGTTCTGCTCCTTAGATTGAACTAAGCCCTAGAGCAGCAAAAGAATGCAAGTCGATTGGGATTGGTAGGGCCGTCATGGTCACGAGGGATTGCGTTGGGAGTCTACGCAAGACAACATGACCATCTTGGAGTTGTAATCGATAATATGCTTGTTTATTGGAGAGCAAAGTCTCAAAGTAAACAATAGCTCACGTCAAAAGCTGCTATGATGCCCGGGCAGCAGTTGGATGTCCTATACTATTTTCAAGGAAACTCGGACGCCTAGCGCATTCCACAGAGGTCTGATCCTTTCTACCTCGATCATTTCCAAAGTGATTAATTCAATTGCTTCGATGACGTTAAGCAGAACATCCGGGGGACCGTTGCTCTGGGACACAAAACAATCATGGGATGCCAGTTAGTGAAAACATCCTCTGTTGACACGAAACTCGTGTATGGCCAGTAGAATCCACGGACAAATGAAAATCCACTTTGCAGATTGAAAGCTTCGTAAAATATTATGGGAACTGTCTCTAGACATGACCAGATGATCAGCTCCTTCCGCTACATGCTCTTCATCTTTCAGAAATTATTTTTGATATCATCGTCTATGTATTAGATCTGTCCGAGAACATCAGTCCCTACACGGAATTCAGGCGAACAACCTCACTCACTTGGTTACAATATTTTCCCCCTCATTCACTCATTCACCTCCTTTTCCGTCTCGTTGCATTCTGTGAATTTGTTCAGGGGAAAGTTGCGGAAAGCCCTTCACTAATCCTCGATGTTCTGCTCGAAAGCTGAAAAACTCGTTGAGCTATGCCATGAGTTGAAACAACGGGATTAACGATGTTGCTGAGGCAGTAGAGTCGATAGAGGATAGCCTAGCTTACGTCATTTTTTNGAAAGAACACCATGCTTAAGTGAATTTTTGGCTGTCTTCTGTTCGATTTGAGGAAAGGACGTCGACACAGAGAACAGAAGGTGAACAGTAGTTTTGGCAGAAATTGATCCCTTCAAGGTGCTGCAGATATTCCTTGGGTTAGTAGAAGCATCCGCGCCTTTGGGTCCACTCTTTCGCTAAAAAAATTGACTGATGTACATTCTGAAGTCTTGATCCTAAAAGGCGAATGGTACTTATTACAAGGCGTTATTGTGGCCATCATGCCGAAGTTATGATATAAACGTGAATATGGTAGACTCAGATGACCCTGGGCAATATCTTCTGCAGTTCCGACACTTCAGTAGCTATCAATCGTTATCTCCTTCCTTAAGTGACGCGATTTTCCCTATATCGTTTTTCCTTAATCTGTTGTTTACCGTATAATTGTTTATCTGTTCAAGAATAGAAGCTCGGGAAACAAAAATAAAAATATGAAAAAAGGAATAGCAGAGTTCCTCACCAAAGAAGAACGCTTCATTAATTTCCCCGCGAATCGCCAAATTCTAGAAGGAAGTTCGTGGCAAAGTCACCCTACGTGGTCGTGTTACTGCTTGTTTTCCGTAAGCGGTGTCACCTCATGACTCCTACTATACTAATCTCCTGTAACTGAATAGCCCGGGGAAGAGAATAAGGGTGACATTTGTGGGTGAACGAAAGGATTATCCAGCATTAACGCAAATAATATTGTGATATTTCCATTCCATATCATTTTAGCAACACTGCCTAATTTTTTTCCCCTATTACTACTCAAAGGCACAAATCACGATAAAAATGGTTGATGAAATATCGCGGTAGGATAAGTCTGTTGCCCAATCGTACACCATCTGTAGCGCTATCAGCTCGAAAAACGGCTTGGATAGGGCGTTGTGATGGCTCAAATATTGTCCCGTGCGTATGCATGGACGAGTTTCACCAGCAGTGTAGAGGTCCATTACTGCCTCCATGTCGTTTCCGTTATGGTGATCTCGTATAACCTCTACCTTCAATACCTTTGAGGAGTCCTTTTTGCCCAAAATCGGTGAATTTTTCCTTCACCACCGATGCACTATTCCCAACCAATATTTCCTAATATGTTTTTCGATTTGAAAAAAGGTGCTTAAAGAATTATCATGTACTGTGCCTTCACGAGTTCGAGAGGTGACAGTTCTGGATCTTCAGAGGTGCCTCTTGACATTACGACTCATTTTCCATCCGCTTTGACTGATCCGTCTGCCATTCTTGTTTACTTGCTACTTCTTAATTATTACCGGTGAGAAGCGATTTAGCCTGGTAGCACACTATCGCAGGTATGGTAAGGAAAACGAATCTTAGACTGATACCTGCTCTGACCTATTAAGCTCTCTGTTCCTGGGGGCCGACTAGCCAGTACGAAATTTCTCTGAAAGGATAAAAGTGATGACTTGTACATCGGCTAGCCAAAGTCAATGTATAGACCACATACACATTTAAAACGCAACTAGGTTCTGATTAAGATTGGAGGGGTGTTCAAGAATGTTTCATTCACGAAAGCTGACTATAACATTTCAAGCTCCGTAGCCTAGAAAATGCGAAAAGCCCATGGAAGTGCAAAGTATTTCGCCTGAGGATGCATCTAGCCTTTAAAAACGCTCGTTAAATCGTCACATATCTCTCAGTCAGAGTAGTACTTGAGCGAGATACACGAGAAATCTTCAGGAAGTCGGCATTACTATGCCGAAGGGGGTCTGCATACTGCGGGACAGCTGCAACAAAATTCTATACTAGCAATAACTACTACCTGTAACAGGGCTCAGTCAATTCCATCAGGAGTATAGACATCCGAAAAGTTCGCGGCTTATATATACCCATTGGTCGTGTCGATAGTCTGCTAAATGCTCATGTTTTCCGAATAAGAATGATTTCTAAAGATGGTGAATTCTGTTCTGACTTCGATCTCTTGGGAACCGGCGCAGTACAGCCGACCACTGCTTCTCTCAGGCTACGCTGGATCACTCTGCATAAAGCCCTTGATAAGAGCATTTCTTTTCCTTGGGTCAAGGTCAGCAAAACTGTCGCAAGTGACAAGTAGTAAACTCTGGTTAGGAGGTTTTGTGTGTCCATCTTCGAAGTCAATGCGTACAGCATTCGGAATATTTCTGGTATTAGTCATACATAACTCACAATAAAAGGTCAACGAGCTCGTCTTGCCCTTTGCAATCCCATGGGTGTATTTGGAACGATGAGTTCGTGCTTTGAGTTCGTTGAATGAATCCCTCAAAGAAGTTGTGAAAGTTTTCTTTGTGGTTTAGTAGCCCCATTCCCACGTCACCCCGTCATTACTGGGAAGGGGCCAGGACGGCAAGGGGCTGAAGGCTGGGTCCCCTTTTTTTGGATAGAAAAATGTGAGCCTGAGATTTCCCACGGTCGAGCGAGTGCAGGCGGCAGTTCTTTGGTAGTGGTTTCGCAGGGGGATGAGGAGGGGGGGGGNGGGGGGGGGCGGTTCTATCGCCGAAGTATTCGGGTCATGTCCGCACAAGCCAAGCACAAGTCAAATTTCACTCTAGCAATTGAGAGCACTTCGTCTCAATCCCTTTCACATATGCACTGGAAAACAAAGCCACATTTTGACGATGAGCCGAGAAAGAGAAAGCACAGGAAGCATGTCTAAAGAATAAGGCGATAGAATCGCAGCACGCGCGTCTCATGCTCCAAACTGCTAATACCGTAGTCCCCCACTGAGACCGGCTGCAATCATTCAAGTCTGACATATGTATGTATATGTACATAGCGCACTCCAATCACTCAGTGCATTTGTGCGATCGGACGAGGCACGTTGGGCACGAATTCCCACGCTCCACCATTCAGATGGCTCATATTTAACAGTGCGAGGCAAAACATCGAGTCGTGAAGTGAACTATGCTGCAAAAGGACCGAATGGGCTAAACTGAGCCACGATTTCATCCTCCAAGCTCTTATCCCCTCACAGCTCAAAAGGGTAATTCGAGTGCCGACCCACCAGTACAAACCAGAACTTGATCAGATAGTGAATAAACATCCCATTTCGCCTCCATTACACCCAAACTGGCGGTTCCAATGAAGTATTGCCCAGAAAAAATGTTTAGTATGTGAAACTGAAGAATAAGACATCCTGCTATGAACAACCAAGAACAACCAGACCAAACCTAAAAACTCAGGTGGTGCCGGCTCGCTAGGGATTCGAATCAGAGGAATGTGTTTCGTTGGTGCAATGGGAAACATATATCACAGGAAACTACCCAAAAGCCAATCGTACGAACATTGACTCGAGGCGCAAAGCGAAGTTCTGTGCATGTAAGGCTGCCAAATGTATCGTTTTCTGGAGGACACTAGAAACGAATTATAATAAAGCATGATAGAGTATTGTAGGATGTATCCCAGAAGAAATCACTTCACGACTCGATTAAATCGTGGGACGCCCTCTGCTGGAAAAGGAGAGAAGATAAATGATCCTGTTTGAGAGCGGTGCCCCAGTATATATTTGACTCCCATACAGAATCGTGGTGGGGTTTGGCCTATTCATGACTTGCGGTGGCCAGCCGATACCCAAGTTGATGCTTGTATCCTCCTAGAAAAGTCTGATACCAACTAACCGACCCCGGAAGGATGGAAGGCTCGGTTGTTCTGAGCGGAATCGGTCCGAGATTCGAACCCTTGTGCCATGCGTGTATAATATAATAGCTCGCCCCTTGCCACTATACCATCACGCTTTTGCAGATGCTCTTGAAATTTACCCAAAACCCATTCCATCTCGAAATTAGTGTTTTCACAAAATAGTTAGCTACAAAAGAGAATTGATTCTATGTCTATATGAATGATAAGCTCCTTTTTCTTTTAATTGTAACGTGCCTCCACATTCATGAGGCGTTCTGTCGGAATTTTTCAACCTCAATCAAAACTCAGGGTGGTACATGGCATTTTATTATAATCTTTAGAATTTTTGCCAGTTTTTATGTATTTTTAGTAACCTAATATCGTCATAATAAGGCTCTTTAATAGGAGATGTAAATTAGGAATTCCTTACCCCATGGTGTCAAATGGGAGGTTATTCGACAAGATACTCTATTACCACTTGTGTACTAAAGTATAAGCGAAGTCCTGGCATGATGGGAAAGAGNATGTATTTTTAGTAACCTAATATCGTCATAATAAGGCTCTTTAATAGGAGATGTAAACTAGGGATTCCTCACCCCATGGTGTTAAATGGGAGGTTATTCGACAAGATACTCTATTACCACTTGTGTACTAAAGTATAAGCGAAGTCCTGGCATGATGGGAAAGAGTATCGTCAAGGAGTATAATGAGGGCTTGAAAGCCGTTGATGAACGAATGCGAATAGGCCAAGGCATCACCTTCCCCGATTTGAATTAGCCAGCTTAGCTGATGGGACAATGAAGCCTCCAAGGCAATATGTCTCCAGTGCTGCAGGAGTGGGAAGGTTCAAAGCGATTCATTAGCCAGCTTGCGATCCAGAGCCGATTCATTTAGGGTGTTTTAATAATTAATGGCTTTGGGGGAGCTATTCAGTATTCACGTGCCCATGCTTCTGTTCATGGTGGTGGATGGGTTCGCTACTCTTCGAATTCTTCAATGATCCCTGCTTTACGATACTTCATATTTTTACCTGAAGGGTGTGTTATGCAAAAGAATATGTCGTTGCTCCGACGGACCTCCTTGAAGTCTCCGAATAAATTATGGAAATAATCTCTGACGCAACTAGGCCCCACTCATGCCTGTTCGATCGGTGGAGATTTATTCCGAGTTGGTATGGTTGGGCGTATTTGGAAATAGTTTTGGTTTGACTGGCATACCTCATTTATGCAAAATCTCCCTCCCTTCCCCCTCTCTCCCTATCTCTATCTCTCTTGGGTATGATTTTTTGTTCATAGCTGAACACTTAGCATACTCCCATCTTTTTTGCTTGAACGTAATACAGTGCAGATAGTCAGATATGTTGGTCCCTCCAAAAGTGACCCTCCTTGATTTTTTCGGAAATGTATTGTTTAGATATATCGCATGTACTGTGTGTAGCTACTCAGTAACTTGGGGTAGTTTCCATATCGTCCAGCAGAACTGAAGAACTAAAATATTTGAATGTCGCCTTTAGCTGTCGCAATTTTCAAGGTAAGGTGGAGATCAGAACTGAACTTAGAAAATAGAACGTAAGCGATCATCTTCTCATTAACTGCAGTACTGGGTTGTTTCCTTCCTTACCCTCCTCCTTATAGGAGCAATTCATACAAGCGAGTACCCATGTCCAGCTACGATCTCAGCACACTGAAAAGTGACTAATATATATTACATTGGTACCTTACGTACCATTAGTTGATAGTCGACACAGCCTATAGCTTCCAATGGCTGTTATCCACAGATTTTAATCCAGACATTCTCTCACTGTTACTTAGCAGCAGATGGGCTCACCTTTGGGTACTTTAGGACCAGATTATTGCGCTGGTGTGGACACAGTACTATCAGTAATGGATCATTCCTCATGTCATCTCTCATAACTCGATTACTAGTTTGTAGACGTTAGGATACAGTGCCAGTCAGACAAAGCGACAAATCCAATTAAAGAGTAGACTCGCTCTTCACACATGTTTCTATTTTTATTGAAGTTCATTCAACTTGGTCATCTTTTAAGAGATTCGAAAGCAAAAAATCACCTTGGATGGAAATCCATAGCAGTAGCTGACCCCTATAAGGACTCAACGCATGGACACACATCTGCACCTAACCCTCTTGGGTTTTTCTCAATGCATACAATTCAGATGTCGTGATATTGTCTTCAGAGAGTTTCCAGTTTAGCAATTTCCTTCACAGGAAGTGCTCAATGGCCTATATTCATGCTAAGCAATTATACGGTAAGGTTTATCTCGGTCATCTCCATTTAGGAGAAAGCTATGAAACAGCAAAATCTCGTCGTCGTTATCGGACGATTATGAGGAGGGACAGACGAACGAGTAGCGATTACTGCTTGAGCGCATATCATCATCCGACTCTTGAGGCAGCACTTCAGCTCTGCTGCTCTCTCCACCGAAACGATTTCGGCATGTTTTCGTTGTCTTTTACCTTCGCATTTTTCAAGAAATTACTGCTGAAATACTGCTCGATATTCAGGAGTACAAAATGGTCATCAATCCATAGCGAAAAACGATAGCTTCTTGAAACATTTCCCATGGCATCTTTACTTCGCTTTGGGTTTGAGAAGTATAGTCAGTTTTCAGTTAGTTTCATTAAGCTGCGCGTGAACCTCTCTCTGAAACGGTCGCAATACCCCAATTCTCCTTCAAATTCATAAAAGTTTCAGAGGAATATTCGATGTTTTCGACTTATTTAGAGAAAGTGCAAGTCATTTCGAAATGAGAGGACAGAATTTTTTGTTTCTTTCTAATCTTTGTGGACTGGGCGTATTTCATTCCTGCTCTTTCCTTTTCTGCTGTAGTTGAAAAACGCATGCGTATAAGGTGCCAGAAGTTCGAGCATCATGAAATGAATCAGTATTAGAAATGATGAGCATTACGTAACAGTTGTTCGAAACTTGGAACTCAGAAGCCCAAGATAGCAAAGGTCATTGGTCAGGTCGGCAAAGGCAAAGGTGAAAACGGTAGCTGAAAAGAGGGTGTGACTGATGGCAGCCAGTGTAAAAACTTCAAATGTAAGATGTTCCAGCCTGATTCCATCCAAATTCTTGTACTAGTTAACGAATTGGTGTTATTTTTCTACGATCGGAAACCTGCCTTATATCGTGAGCCTCTTACTACCCTGTCTCCTTCCATCCACTTGCTTCGTCTTGGATACGTTAATTACTGAACGAACAGAGCTTTGGTCCAATTTTTGCCATTTTTCGTTTTTTAATGCAATACTACAAAATATTTGTAGTAATTCGCGGACGTCTTCCGATTCCAATGAACACGGTCTTTCCAACGAAAAGAGTTTCCCAGAACTCTGGTTGTAAAAAAAGAGCTTGTTTGCAAGTGCCTATTGAAGCTACTTATGAGGGATAATTGACTTGCCTAATACGAAAACCAATTCGGTACTGCTCTCATGCAGGCAGCTCTCGATTTGAGTCGGATTTATCCAGCGATGTAATAGCTCCGACCACAACATCGATTTGACTCCGAACTAGTCACGATAGGGACATTTTTGTGCATCTCATCATCTTTCCAAGTAACTAGAGATTGTGGCGTATTCGGGCTGTGAACTGGTGGATCTATACATTTCAATATTTCATGCTCTTCACTTGCCCTTCTGCGTATCCTTTAAAACTATCTGCTCACTCCATATGAGTATGTTTGTATGTATGTTTTTTGGGTATGTGTGTATGGTGTGTGTGCATGTGTGTGTGTATATATGTATGTGTATTCACACCCAACGTCCATTCAGAATCGTAATGGTTCTTGAGAGCTCGCCCATCCCGTACTCTGGGAAATGATGAAGGCGTTATTGTTTCCCACCCACTAGCCCCTGTGTCTCTGTCCAAAGATTCCATTCCTTGGCAATGGAATTTTTGATTCACCCAGGGTGTATTGCCTAAGAAAGCGGCATTCCTGGGCTGAATACATTTATTGCACCTATCCCATCTAATCCGCAAACTTGTGTATGAATTCCAATTGGAAGTCTTTGCCCGGATTCTTGCTTCATTCCCTTTCCTATCCAGTCAAACCTTAGATATTCTATAGCTATCCCATTCCGACCTCTTTTCTTTTGTTTCAATAGCTACCCCATATGGGAACTACCGCAATGCCTGCTCAGGTTTTTGATCTTGCGGCCTCTGGCGTAAGAATGAAATAGTTGTTATGTGGAGTTTTATTCTCAACATTACCGTTTTGAAGTTAGTAAAGGGCCGAAGCCCTGTAGAGCTGTGTGAAAGCAGTCAGTGAATCTGGATGTCGTCAAGCCTCAACAAATCCATTGCAGACCTCATGAACTGTTATGTTCGTCGTACCGACGAGAATTACTCATGTTTTTCTTCTCCATAGCGTTGTCCATGAGCTTTGACAACAATTCATCATGGCCAAATTGACCATGACCAACTCTAAGCGGGGATATGCTTGTGCGTATGTAAGAAGGATAGGGTGCTCATGGGGTGGTGCTTATGTTCGGGGCATTTTGTCTTCAACGTTCCTCGTCATTTTTTTTCTTTCTTCGAACTTCTTTCTACACAATGTCGGATGAGAAATCGACGACTCACTTAGAATGTGTAAGAACACACACAAAAACTCATGAGCATGTAATGGCTCGAAAGAAAAACGAAAAATGGTCATCAAGTTTCTTCTTCGTCCTTCTAAATTAAAGCTGGTTTTCACGTTTCCTGGGGCCAGGTGTAGGTGAAGGATTCAGAAACGAGTGCCTTTCATGTTCATCTTCAGCTTGTTCTCTCCTCTTGTTCTTCCCTTTTGATGTTTCACATCACTAATCCCACTTTCATAAGCTTCTCGTCCAGGTTCACTCGTTGACCTTGCTTCTGTGCCAGCCTCATCGTCTTGGCTGACGATCAACGAATGCGCCATGCGTTCAACTGCCTTGAGTACCGTGACGTAGATTTCTTATCAATACTTTTTTTAACGAGGATAGTTTTAGAGGTGAACTAGGCTCGTCAAGCTTTCCAAAGCGATGCTTTGAAAATCTGGAGAAAGCTCAGTTTTTCAGTCCTCGTTTCACAAACATCATTGGGGGCACGTCATCAGCAAGCTCGCAATAATCATAGCCACAAAGCCATGGCTTCCATCAAAAGTGTTGAGTTTGAGAACAGTGGAATGACCATCCCATTCTGGAACAAAATAAGATTGAGATTTTCGTGTTGGCCAGATTCTGCTGACAATTTTTGTAGCGTTTTTTTCCGGAATAAATAAACATTCTCATGTGCCAATTTGAATCGACAACTTTTTAAATTGTAAGATAGCAACCTTATTTTGATTCCTAGTCCCAGTGATTGAGTGAGCGAGTGACGCAATTGTTCTACGAATTTGACGCCCTTCTTCATTTCGCAAAACATGCCTGAGAGCAGAAGCAAGCAATATTTTGTCACCTAATGACGGGTATGTGACATATTGTTTTTCAAAAGCACATGCTCCCTGGGGCCAGGTGTAGGTGTGAGGGTCAGAACTGAGCACCCTTCATATTCCTCTTTAACTTTTTTGCTCCCCCACTCCCCCTTTTGGTGATTTCCATCGCTAATCCCACCATCTCGGGCCTTCTCGTACATGTTCAGCCATTGACCTTGCTTCTCAGCCAGCCTCACCATCTTGGCTAATGATCAACGAATCCGCCATGTGTTCAACTGCCTTGACCATTGTAGCGTTGAATCCTCATCAATACCTTTTTTCTCATTCCCTTTGTAGTCATTAACGTTGTTGACGAGTTTTCGATGCTGATCCTTTCTCCAATTAGTGTCCACTATAAACAGACCGACTGTATCGCTTATAATTTCCTGTAGAACGTGCCCCATATCCAATTACTATTCTTCCATGTCCAGAGCTGTCTAAGCATACATCATTTCAAAAACGGATAACCCATTTTTCGTAATGGCCTAAATCTATGCTGTAACGGTCGCAAATCAATTATGTAAGGTGAGATGGCTTATGAAAGAAATCACAGCCTTCCGTTTTCTCACCTTCTGCACCTGACAAGGACGTACATATATGCCGCAGAAGTAGTAGGCAAGGATTCTTGGACGGTTTCCTGCTTGCACAAGCTTCATATGCGTAAGTACGGCCTGCTCTTCCTTCGTTAAATACAACCCTCAAGGGCGGTCGCCTTTATGGGCTCCAGCTCCTCTTTTAGACCTAACAGGCTATTCACAAGCTTTCTTTCAACAATAATCCTGCACATCAAACTTTCTGAAACCTCGGTATGTACCGTCTCGGGAGTTTGTCTCTTGACACTCATCTCAGTGTGTTCTTGATACCCTCCTCTGCAGTCTTCTTCCACTTCCTAATCCGGTTATCGGAGGCTGTTGAAAAGGCTCAGATTATATTTTTTTTTATTTTGCTTTTTTTCAACTATTTGCTTGCTTCATCAAGAATTCGGGACATTTCCCTCCATGACTTTCATTGGCGAGATTAGAAAGCATTCTGGAGCTTTCAGGCAAGAATAACAGAAAGAGAAGTGAAGGGAATCGTGAATGTAGCTTGGAGACTATCACAGCATTGGCTAATGACCCATTAGTCCAGAAAGTGATGAAGAGGGTACTATTTTTTCCTTTTTTTATTCTCTAGGAGCTACGCAGTGGCTCGTGTTGGCCAGACTCCATTTTATGTTTTTATCGTCCAAAATAGGGCAGAGGTGGTGTAATGGCAAGTGACGCACTTCACACACGCATGGTCACGAGTTCAAATCCTGGATCGATATCCGCCTGAGCCAAACAGGTATTCCATCCCTTAATCGCTAATTGGTACCAGACTCGTCTGGGAGGATAAAAGCACTGACTTGTACTTCGGCTGGTCACCGCAAGTCATTGTATAGGCCACGTACGCATTCAATACGCCACGACGATTCTGAGTGGGTCGATTGCTGGGGGCATTCCTCAAATTGGATTGATTGAAAGACTTTACCCTTTATCCTTTTTTATCGTCCTCATTATCTTCTTTTCTATCTTCTTTTCCTTAACAAGTACGGCATCAATTTGTTGAATTCGACGATGCAAAAGACATGGTAAGCCTTGGTATGTGGAGAATTCGATCCATGGTGTGTGCACTCGTGACGCTGACATTACTACACATTTGTCATGAAAGAGCCAAATGCTGGGTGCTTGGGGAGATTTGCTTGCCAGAGATGGAATGGAAAAGCTTAGTTTTCCGATGAATCTCATAGCCGGGGTGCCTTCAACAGAACAAAATTAAGCAATTCCCATTCTTCTTTGTTTCTTCTCCCCAAACTCATGTACTTTAGCGAGCCGTTCAATACTGTATGCGAATAGATGAAGCATTCCCCAGAGAGGGCGGCTTTGTCGTTTTTCGTGAAGCGAAGTTTTCCGGGGCGTCTCGAGATGCACACACTTTTCAAACTCATTGGGGGCCTATTTTGTTGTGCACTGACGAGGTTCTTCGAGCTTTTTCGTTGAAGAAGTTCCGGGCCGCGGCCGATTCTCCGCCGCCTCTCTCTCTTCTCAGTGCCCATCCCCAAATTCCATAGAACATCCTCGTTAAAATTCTGAAGCTTATTTCCTTAACCTTCCGCTCTTCACAAGCTAAAAGTCTCTGTTCACTCTTTGAGCATCTTGTTAGATGTGAGATGTGCAGGAATCGTAAAAGTGTGAAGTCCGACGTCTCACGTTCTCTACGGTTTCCTCCTCTCCATAGCAAAGGGCTTATTATCTTTTCGCCGCTCAAACATATGGAGTTATGGAACTGCAGGCAGGCCAAATGGCTGGCGAACTCATCAAAAAGTACTAACTTAACGGAGCAATTCGTATCGAGCGGATGTGATAGAGAACGGGGGACAGCGCCTAGTGATAGATGCAGTGATGATGAGCTGTTATACCCTGTTTCATCACTCCCGACGAACGCGGTCGACATGCCGATCACCCAAAAGCCATTGCTTCACAATCCTTCCCCTGCCTGAATTGAACTCAGCGTTTCGTATCCCAATTACTATTATTAGGTTTGACGGTTCTCACGCCTAGTTATGCATAAAAAAGCACCTGTCAGTCTCAGCTATCTTCAACGTCGTTGTTCGTTGGTTTGTTGATTTCTGATGCTCACCTTCCACCTCGAGTTGCCTATTCTGACTTGTCATTTTCTCTGATGCCCTACCTCATATCCTACTCGAAGCCATTCTGTTTCTTCTTCACTAATCCTCTGCTGCCTTCTGCCAATCCATATTTCTTAACTTTCGCCTTAAATGATCTTTATCCCGTACCATTCCAGGATCGATATCTGCCTAGGCCAACCAAGCCTTCCATCCCACGGGGTTGGTTAATTGGTTCCTGACTCGTCTGGGAGGATAAAACCACTGACTTGTACATCGGCTGACCACCGCAAGTCATTGTATAGCCCACGTACGCGTTCAATCCGCCACTACGATTTTGATCGGAAGTCGAATGCGTGGGCGCAACCCTCATGTGGGATAGATTGAGGGCCCAAGACTTTATCTTTCATTATTTATCCCATACCATTACTTCCAATACTCCTCGTCCGTTTCTTCGCTTTGGCCTTTCAATTCACCAGTGCACTCCAGACTTTCATCATTCTCTTCTACTTTTCTTCTACCATGACTTCTCTCTTCTACTGCTGCTCACCTCTAATTACGTTCGTTTGTAATCCGTTTTCCTTATGCTTTACTCCTTCACATTGACAAACCATTTGGGTGAACTCCATGCACCTGATTGCGACTTTCCCCTGCATACCTGTTTCGTCCACCCCACTTCGTTTCCTACCTCCTTCGTGTATTTTCCGGGACAATTTCTTGAAATCCTTCATTATTGCCTGATTAATGGTTGGGTTTCTTCAAATATCACACTCATGCTTCTGGTACTATCGCATTCATTTGTTGTCTCTAGGGATATCATTTGTTCTCATGACTATCCCATCTTGTTTTCGACTATATTGAAGTCGCCAGCGCCTAATGGCATCCTCTCTTAATGCCTCGTTCGAGAAAAAAATGCGTTATTTTTGGCTTGCGAGATGTACTACCAGTCTTTCCAGTTCCCAATGCGGGTGCAGTGGCTTTTTGTTGTTGCTCTTAGCATCTGTGTTGGTTAGTATTTTCGAAAGTACACCGATGCACAAAGTACACAGAGCTCTACCTGACACTACACAGATGGTGTAGGGGCAGGTAGAGCTCTTTCACACATGTATAGTCACGGGTTCGATTCCTGGATCGATATCCGTCTAGGCCAACCAAGCCTTCCATCCCCCCGGGGTCGGACGATTGGTTCCAGACTCGCCTGGGAAAAAAATAGATCTTTTATCCTCCACATAGGCCATTGTAGGTTGGGAAGAAGTAGCAAAATGAGAAGTCTTCAGTTGTTCATAGTCCTCAGGTCATCTCGGCTCCCAACCCTATCAACAGACCGCTTCATGCCAGTTATTGAACTACGAGCAACCAAGCATGTGGTCAGTATTGACGGTTGAGGGGCATCGTCACATCTCGTGGAAAAGTGTATCACCCGGGCTCACCGAGATTCTTGTTTCTTAGGTGGTTATAGTTGTTACGAGGTGATCTTCAAATCGTTGTCGACAGCTCTCATGCTAAACTCTCCACTGCGCTTGACTGACTCTTTATATCGGAAAATTGGCTCACAGGATATTGTTGGCTAGGTCGACAATCCCTAGCCCCCGTCACTCCCACATTCTGAGACGACGTTCTAATTGGTAAGTTAGAGACGCATATAAATGACATAGGGGTCAAGCGAGACCACCAAAAAGCGTGGCCCGCTTTTCTACCTCAAACAACGTTACGGGCGAGACGTAGGTGTGTGTAATTCACTCCGTTATCAACGGGGTCATTGGGATCCCTGAAAAATCAACCCAAATTAATTCCCTTTGTAGGAGCCCAGACCAATCACCTCGGCCTCCTACGTTTGCTTTTTTGTGAGTTTTTCGATTTCAAAGCAACACTTTTTGGTTCAGAAAAACAACATGAGAACAACAACAAACAACATGAACAACAAATCAAATACACATGACAGTTGACTCGTCACACGTGACATAAACAAATAAACACTCGAGACATAAACGTTGTATCAAGCACATGGGCGTAATTATTACTAACCAATTGGACTATCTCGAGCACGTGCACCTCAACAAAGAACGCATCAGAGTTATTTTTTAGTCTAAACTCCACCCCTTGTGAATCTGGCATCTAGATTGTGGGCGAATCGAATTATGAATTCTAGTGGAAAGTACAGCCCAGTGTGAGCACCTTTGCCCACCGAGAACTAGTCTCTTCCATTTCATTCGTTGACCCACGTCTCACCTCTGCTCATTTTTCCCTGTGTCTGGACTACATTTTTTGACTCCCTAGATGCCAAAAATCTTTTTTTCATCTTGAAGAGGATTCGTATTACACGAACAGTGCGGGTCTGATTCGACTGGCCTTTTCTGTAGGTCCCTCGTGGAAGAGGGGTATGGGTACTTACGTGCGTCCGAGGGCGCGTGCGGCTAATTGTGCGGCGAAGTGGGTGCTGACTTGAACGACTCTGGGGCCTACCATTGGGGTCCAAACTCGAAGTAGGGTAGTTTAGTAGGGTCAGCTGATACTAATAATGTACTCTACTTCGAATTTGGACCCCAATGATAGGCGCCAGAGTGGTCCGAATCCCCACGCACTTCGCCGCGCAATTTGTCGCGCGCACCCTCGGACGCACGTAAGTTCCGTCCCCCGTGGAAGAGCCATGTAGGAGACGAAATATAAAAATCTGATGACTTTACAAAAATAGTCGATTACAATTTGAAGGAATTTTTATGCCAACTACTGTACCTCCACTGCCATTGATTCCATGCGGTGGAGGTACAG
>UZAF01017142.1:34482-53737 GCA_900617895.1 Haemonchus placei | reverse complement strand
TAGAGGAGCTGCTACTCATGCCATCAAAGCCACACAATTGGGTCCTATTCGGATCTGGGGAACTCAACTCTCAGGGTGATCCACCGATTCCAAGCTAATCAGACGATCTAAGAGGTTGTTTCCAGATGCAACTAACTATTGGTATACATTGCATAAGTCTGACACCTTCCAAATGTTGGATTGATTATGACTAAGGTGCTTATACATGGCTCATTCTTGAGGAAATCTTCAACATAACTGATCACATACCTGTATAGATCGTATTGAACTGACTCAAAAGTGTGTTCACATAGTTCGTTACCTGAAACCACCATCGATAGAACCATGCTGCTACTATCTCATGAACACATAAACAACCATACAAACAAACACAAAACAATTGTTTACAATCAAACCGACTTACGTTCGTAGACTTAGCACTGACTAGATCGAAAGCAACAATCATGTCGATGAAATTCAGATTGCATTGAGCTGAAGATGAAGAAATTCACTTCAGTCAAAATCAGAATAGTAAGAAAGTCTTCTCCATGCTGATCTCTTAGCTGGGGATGTGGCTGTGAGATCTCGCTTACAAGATCAATCTCCTCTCAAACTGGACAGGCATCTTTTCCTTATAAAGCTCGTAGGCTGGTAGAAAGCTCCTGGGGTTGGCAGGGGGGGTGGGGGGTTAGACTTCAAGCTGTATACTCGTTGACCATTTTACTCGTTTTGTATTTGTATAATATTTAGGAAAATGAACATATGTATTCGGGTAAACACAACGGGGCTTTGATATAAGTACGGTGCTGTGAAAATGTAAAATTTGCTTCAAATTGTGCCAAGGGGGTAATGGGTAACATTACAGCCTGCAGCAGTAGTCACCACAATGGCCAAAAATCATGTTTGTATCGTTTTGCTTACTGTTTTCATATTATTTTGTGAAATTTTTCTGCTTCCCTAAAATTTTCTGGAATATTTAAACTCTAAAAGTTTTCCTTCCGATGCGGCTTTAGAAGATCAAGGAGAACCTGTTTCGGGAAATCTCAATGAGCAGACCTTCAGCAGGTAGTTTACAGTCGAGTGCTTGAAGTTTTGGATAGTAATCAGTGTTTTCCAAATCTTTTTCTAGATTATTCGATGCCAGACTGATGGTTCTCGCCGAAGGAACAACCTTCAATGAAAAACAATTGAATAGAAGCAACTTTTTTGTTTTCAAAAATTCTAAGCAATTGGGCAGATCGTTACCTGACTCCACAGATCATCACCATAGACTTGAGTGTTCCCTTTGGAATTGTCCAAAACGTAGATCAGCGGACAGATTAGTTGCATCTGAATTTTGGCAACTTTTACCCGGGTTTTCAAAAAATACCGTAAATTGGCAGATGGTTCACACTTTTGCGGTAAAACTCACGTTTTTAACTGAGGTCTTCAGATCACTTATTTGCGTATTCTCGTCTCCGAGTGGATCCAAAACTCCAGAGCTGAAACAATGAGATAGATTCTGCGAATGGAGGGTTACAGCTTGATCCTATGTCAACTGAGGCTGTTTTAAGGCTGCATCAAAGGCACAATTCACGATAAAATGGTTTCTGAGACTTCCTCACAGGCTGAATTTGGGACCCCCCGCGTATATCATATCTGGCACTATTAGGTCGGAAAACGGCCTAGTTAGGGAGTTATAAAGGCTCAAAGATTGGCCTGTGTGTACCCTCGGACGAGTTTCATCGGCATTATAGAGCTGCACCGATCACAAGGGAACCCATGTAGGAAGTTCAAATAACTTGTCATAACCTATAGTGACAGTGAAAGGCAATTTTGTACAGTTCTGGCTTAATATAGTCAGCTCTTTGTGCAATTGCAAAACTGAAATCTCGACAGAATACCCCTTCCATGTTAGCTGCGTCATGGCAATCTCGTCCAACTCCAACTCTATTCTCCCTACTTTGAGGAGCCGTATTTTCCTTAGAATCGGCGAATTCTTTCACTTTCTTCACTACCGATGTCCCAATGTATACTTCCGTATTTTGAATAAAAACGGCTACCTTAAAATTATCGTGAACTGCGCCTTTAAAGTTTTCCGACCAACGATGGGACACTAGCAGTCAGAGCCTCTATTGCCCTGTTTCTCATGAAGTTGACAAGGCCTACGAACTCTGTAGGATCGTTCACCCGGTATTATAAGCATTCGAATGGGAATAGAACTGGAACTTTGCTGTTCTGCTCACTTGGCTTGTCCTGCGAACAATACACTGCTCTGGAAGAAGGGACGACGAAGTTGTTGAATGTTCATTTCCCTTGTGAGAAAGTCGAATGCCCTGAATGGAAAGATAAGGGATTCCGCCCAGAAGAGTGTTCGAAGACTACTGAACTTACGTATCGATTCTTGTATGCCCACTTGAAAACGATCCCCTGTAGGTCGAATTATTGATGAGTGAATTCAAAACGGATTTGAAGTTCTCAAACGAATAGTTACCGTCATTTGGCAACAAGCTAAATTGCTTTTATTATGAGGCAATTCAAATTTCCTCGTGAAGTGCTAAGATCAGACCGGACAGTTGCCGCGCCGCGCGCGGTGACCTAGTTTCGTCGCGGCGGCCGCAGGGGTACTCCTGGCCGCCTCCGAGGAGGTCGCGACGCGTTTTAAGCGCTGAGATTGCAAAGGGATCAATCAATCGAGAGTTCATGCTTTCTTCCAAGCTAGTTGACTAATTGACTCCGAAAAAAGTAGTAGCTTCAAAAAGTACCGATCAAAATCGTTGACCGCAACGCAGCAACGCCCATTTATCGTGTACTCGTGAGGAAAAGGTATACTGTAAGGGAAGACTTACTATTGCATGTCATTGTATACCATCAATTGGAACTGGGTAGTATTCTTAGCAGTGTAGACGTTCTGGGCTGTTTGCAGAATAAAGTTCAAACTCTAAATTACGGTATATAGGGAGCTGAATTGCTTTGACAACCACCCCGACACTCACCTGAACTTTAGCTTGCTCAGAAAGGATCTCAGACAGCTCCACAGCGTAGTAGGCCATTTCACAGACTGAAATTATCAAAAATCTCTTTAAATATTTCTCAAAATCATCTAATTACGATCATAAAAGTAAACCAGCAACGTACTTAGTGGAGGACATGGGAACTCGACGACTAAATCAGCTGTAAGGTTTACCATAGCGTCCGAAGTGGTATTGAAAACCCAGTTGGTGTTGCCGGTGATGTTGGAAAGAACCTAAAATAGTTCCGATTTTTCCAATGATTTCTAACACGCTGAAGTTTTTCGACAGAGCTTTTTTCTAGCCTTTGGGTCCTCTAAAGGGTGAAGGATAAAGGCATTGGCACCAGTCGATCCCGTTCTGGGGAGCGCCCCGCATTCGCCTTCCATTAGAAACCGAAGTGGTCTTTCGTTTTCGAACGCGTATGAGGTCAATACAATGGGGTGTGCCGGACAGCCAATGTAGGAGTCAGATGCTTCTATCCTCCCAACGAGTCTGGTACCAATTAATTGACCCCGCAGGGGTGAAAGGCCCGGTTGGCCTGGTTGGATACAGATCCGGAACTCGAACCGCCGACTATTCATATGCGACGGTGAGCCTTCTACCACTGCACCACCTCTGTCCCTCTTTATACGTAGGCATTTTTAAGACACCGAAGATTTTCGTTGTCAAGCTGATACCTATTGACGTACTTTGCCATAAAAATGTCAGTTATAAACAGACAAGTAAACAAGCAAGTAAACAAGTAAATAAGGAACCGGCTCAGCAAGCTGTTTCCTATCAAATCAGAAAATTCCGAAATTCCTGAAAGCGCCCAGATTCTCACCGTTCTCGTATCGCTATCGTAACCGTTGTCATCTCCAACGAAGAAAATATCGACTCCCATCTGTTTCAGTTCACTTCCTACGCTTATTATTTCGGTCCATGTGTCAGGTGTCAAGGGATATGGCCTGAAAATTGTAATCCTCATGCAGTAAGGACCTCTTCTCCATAGGTGGAACCATAAGACTTACTGGCCATCGGAAAGGAATACCATAGTTCGGCCATGGGTCGTTCCACCAGAATTTTTGAACATATCCCGCCCGGCTTTCATTGCTCTGCAAGTTTTTTTTGTGAGTTTTTCTGAGCAAAAAAAAATAACCCCGAAGAGATGGTAACCGCCAAGATGGCCGTTGGACTCACGCGAGTGTATTGGACGTTCCCCCGGTGTAATGAATCCCATCCACTGCCGCGTTGAAATCATCAAGAGATCGCTCTCCCAAGTTACGCACTATCGACACGTCCGAACTGCAATACAGTAATTATAATAGATTAAATTACAGTATGCCAAATGTAGATGTAATCAAACCTAAATGAGATTATTCCTGTGCGAGAGTTGTCTCCATCAACTGCTCCACTAAGGGTGTACTGTGCAATGAACTTTTTCGAGAAATCAACATATTTCTGAAATAAAAGTAGGTAGTGAGCTGGTGTGGTTGCAATCAGATTTTCTGATTATTTGGACCACTTTGCTCGAATATTAAATTACAGAGCTCCTACCTCCCCTAATTTCTCTTGAGAGCCAAATAACGGGGTTCTTTTCGGACACTATGGTGCAGGCAACTATTAGTTGGCCTAGGACTTGATGCATTATTCAACCGCGCAGACAACACGCGTCGTATGACCGCGTTGCATGCTCACGCGAGCGCTATGATGGATGCACTCCCACGCCCTCTTTCAAAAACTACTCAAAAACTATGTGGCCACCAAAGAAGAAGGTGACATGAATCCAAAATTGCTTTTTGCTTCGTTCCCAGTAGAGTTTTTCTCTTAAAGGCACTGTTCACGAAAAAGTGGTTTTGGAGAACTGCACATGGTTTGAATTCGACGCTCCCTTTGATACCATTTGTGCAGGAATGAGGTCGGAAAACGGTCTGGATAGGGCACAATAAGGACAGGAACAGTGGGGGACGGGAGGCCTCCGCCCCTCGCTAGGCTGACTACGAAATCTAATTGCCGTTCATCACTTTCGCATTGGAGCGAAGTTGTCTGCTTGAGTGTGTTGTCTGCTATTGCAGACATTGCGTCGCCTTCCTGCACTCGCCCGAACACTCCCTTAACCGCCGTTCTTACAATGTGAAACTCGTCCAACCCCCCTTTCCAGCTCTTTTTTGAACCTTTCTATTTCTTCTTGTTCATCGTTTTTTGCGCTTTTTTCCGTTGTTATCGCTTTATTCTAGAGTAGTTCTATGGATTCCCGACAAAAAAGGGTACCCTGAATTTATCGTAAACGGTGCCTTTAAGGAGCTGAGAGAGTTCAGAGTCAGTGATTTCCTAAAGTTCCATGTTGCCCTAAATTACCTAAGAGAACTATTTGAGGCAATGCTTACCTTTATGAACGGTTCTACAACACTTTGCGAAGTATCGAACACCACAATAATGTCCAACTTCTGGCATTTTGGATTGTCTGAAAAAAGTAATATCAAAGTGACAAGAGAGATGACTACGATACCATTACAGTATCGTCTCTACCAACCATCAGTAGCCGCTTGAGCTGATTGAACTAGAAGGGCTTTTGGCGCTGGCGCTGGTGCGTCGGAGTCTAAATAGAAAAAATAATTCGATTTCTCGAGATCAAAACAAATCTGAAGGGCAAATATTTGTAATTGTAAACGATTACATTGGCAGAGAAGTGTAGAGAAAGGATTTACGATTGCCATAGCATTCCATGTTGGATACGCCTTCTTTACCGTAGTCAGCTTATCATAACCACTGGAATTTTAGGTTTTTAAAGTTTTTTTGAATAACTTCTTTGTTTGTGAACAAATGGGTTTATACTTCTGCGGAATAATCGATTCTTGAATCAATAACTATTCTGTTTTACTGAATAAGAAATCAGCAGAACTCACAACAAGTTCACATTTGTCGGTACCACCGCACTGACGAACACTCCTTTGAGACGGATATCATTAACAGGGTCGATAGCTCCTCTGAAAAACCCTGATATTTAAGTTCAATCAATGAAATCGCTCACCAATTTCCAGAAAGCAGCTTACCGTAATCAGGGACAGATTACTGTACTGAGACAAAATGCATGCTGTGAACATTTATATGTCCCGCTCCAATTGAAGTTATCCAATTATCTACTTTTTTGTCCGAATTTATTTGTATATTTACTCGACAATTTATTCGCTTACTTGTTTGTTTATTCATTTGTTTACCTAGCCTAGAACTCTCAATCCGGCGTTCCAAACTTACAAGGGATGATCGGAAATGATGATTGCTTCCATAGGAATCTGCTGGCTGAGAAGCGACTTAACCACCTCGTAAGCAGGTTGAACGTCAATTGAAGCTGCTGTATCGGTGAATGGCAGGGCGAGAAGCTTAAATTTCAGAAATCAACTGAGCCATTGGGTCCATTTAGAGTACTCGGCCGAAAGCAGACGGCTTGCTGACTCACCTTTGCCCAAGCCGTAGTGAATGAAGCAGCATCAGAGACGAAATCGCTGACTTTCACAGCTCCGTTCAAAGTGACAATCGCTACACGAACACCCGTCCCGAATGGAATACCAGTGGTAAGCTGTAAGGATCAACATACTTAAGTCAATAACCTATGGCAGTAAGGGAGCTAAGTTATTGGCAAATCCTTCAGTCTTGGACGGGAATCGAACCCGTCGCTGCGATATTTCAGAATTGAAGTATAAACGTACAGCGGCTCCAACTTGTTTAAGAGCGGCCTGTTTGTCATCTTTCATAGGTGAAACCAGAGTATCCACCAGTAGGACTATGTCCCTATTCAAGAACCCGTTGCAATCTGAAATCGTTGGTAGTTGCGATCCTATCGAGGGTTCATACTTGGCTTTCGGATCCAGTAACACAATAACTCACATGATGCTGGATTAGCAGTAGCGGGTGGTGCCTGCGTAGTACAGGGGATATATACATCTGGATGAACTGCTGCACAGACCTCCAATGCCTTTGATCCTTCTGAAATGATTAGAGGATTAAGTGTTAGGCGTCGATCAGTCACCTATTGGATGCGCATGTGGCCTATACAATGACTAGCGGTGACCAGCTAGTGTAGTAGTCAATGCTTATAATCTCCCAGATGAGTTTGGTGCCAATTATCAGACACCGGAGGGATCGAAGGTCTGGTCGACCTGGAATCTATCTAAGATCCGAACTATAGGCCATGAGTTTGGGATAGTACGACACTTGCTAACCACCTTCACCCCCCTTTAACGCCCCCTCTGTGAAAATAGTATTTCCAATTGGTAATCCCTGTTCCTGGTAATCCCAACTGTTTCAAACGTTTCAGTAAAGTTTCGTAACAAAGGATGTGCACGACTGTTGCTTATCAATAACTAAGCCCTAGGGATTGAGATAAGCAAAGAGCGAAAAGAGCGAAGTATGTACGCCTATCAGCCTGAGCCGCTTAAATAAACAAAACGCACGGAGAAGACTAGAATGATGAAAATGTCATAGGCGATAACGCTCAAACGATTCTGATGAAATTTCCGAGCTGGGAAAAATAGCCTGCAAAAGATGTTGCCTATACAATGACAAAAGGTGGTAAGTCTGTCCAGCAAGAACGAGTCCTCCAGCCTTATATTGTTCTTTAGAGCAGAGGCAAGTCTTATTATGAAGATCGGTACCAAAGCTACCAATAACCTTTGGATGGTTTAACTTCCGAGGAGATGATCACATATCGAACGTTCCTTTTGTGAATTTCTTCCCTGAAGGACTACAGAGGTTTGGGAGCTCGGAATTCGGGTAAACTATCCTGAGTGGGTTTCTCAAGATACTAACCGGTAATGTTAGCAAGTTGAAGTTGTTCATTGCCAGTAACATATGATTGAACATCTTGTAATGATTGGGATCCACGCAATGAGAACACGGCCGTAGCGAATGAACTGCAACATGAATTCTATTCAATGAAAGTACCGTATCCTTAAACCGCAACCATATTAGAAAATGTAGAACAAACTCACGATGAGAACTCGGTTGCGAGACTGCCAACAGAGTACTTTGAGGTCAGTCGTGAATTCAACTAAACATTACTTTTCAATAAATTATAGTAGGAAAACCAGATAAATATCAAAAAGGCCAATGGAATTCCATGGAGTCTACATACCGCATTTCTAAATTCATCATTGCTCTTGAAAAGTAACGAAGGTGATGTCAGGAAAAATCCGGACGACGAGTCTGAAAAGAGTGCCTAGAAGCTGCTTACAGTCAAGAGGACTTCTCAGTTTTTAGGTGGTCGATTCGTCATTATTNCAAATAATTACACTAATTGTTGAACCAATCACGGGAAATTTGAGGAAAACTCAGAAAACTCATCCTTTTTGAAGCCATTTCGTATAAAGCTGGCCCCAAAACCCTAGTATAGAAACCTTTCCTCTATAATCCGAAAATATTGACAAACAAATAAGCTGTTAAATCTAGGTAAAAGTCTATTTGTCGTCAACCTCATCCCGTAAGCAGTTTGTACGAGGACGTTTCCCTTGACATGTGTCCGAAATTCACAAAATTTCCTCGTGTACGACAATTTTAGAACTTAGCTTAATACAAAATAAGGAATGTCAAAGAAAGCCTATTATCGAAAAAGAATATTCTAAAAGAATTTCTTGAAGACAAAAAAGCAAATTGAAGCGTTTTCTAGGATTGGGTGTATAGACCCTGGAAGGGTAGCCTAAAGTAGCAAGAATTCTCAACTGACCATATGGACGAGATTTTGAGCCATCTTAGGTTTCCATTTAAATCAAAGCAGGCTCCTTCTTAAAACTGAAAACTCACCGTGTTTTGTAGCGAATAAAATAATGAATGTGACGGATAATATCAGAAAAACGATATTGCCAATGATGAGTACTACCCGTACAATGTCCATTTCTACGGCTGCCTCTGATAGAAGGCTGATCAAGGTTTCGCCACGCTTAAATTCGTGTCGTTATCAGGAACACTGAATCAACGACGAGGGCGGTATCACTGATAAAATTGCATAACTTTCCGAAGCTGATTCATTGCAAAACTTTGCCGTATTTGAAAAAAGTAACGTCATATCAGAAGACCCCTTGTTTAAGGGACAGAACCAGAATCAGAAACTTGATTAAATCGAAAATTCTACCGTCCGTCCGAAAGTACAGCCGAAGTTACTAGTAACGCTTGCTGTATGGGCTCAATGTTAGCAGAAACCCTTTTTATTAGCCCTTACGGTAATGGGTCGACATCTGTGAGATGGACTCACAGCTGTCACAGTACCGTAAGACTTCGTATTAATCGCCTCATTTTAAGAAGTCTCAGGAGTTCCATTCGAGATGTCTTCAGGAAAGGAGTTTGTTGAAAGATTTCTTCAGAAGGGTCACAAATTACCTCTAGCGACTATATAAATAGGTTTGCGGTCTTGGCAGCAAGAGCGACGTGATGAACGTAGGGCTACGTCGATGTCCGTGATGGTAATCATACCTACAAATCCCATTTTATAATAAACGGGTAGAGAGAACGAAAGTCAAAGGTGTCCTCATTCGAGCTCGCTCGAAACTAGAAGTGGGTGGCTCCAGGGCCGCCTAAAGCCATCACATCGTCTCTTGTGGTAACTATTAGGAAACAAATGAAACAATGGAAACACATGTAACACAAATAACATTTTATTCACAGACAAACAAATCACATGACTCAACAGAACTATCAAAATCTGAAAACCCGAACAATCTCCCATAAAATATCAATACATGAAAACAGAAAACAATGGTACTATCCACTTATAACACCCTAGCGAGAAAGAGTATCAGTATCACATCTCAAACCTCATCTGTGGAAGTTTACGGTTCCGATTAAAAAAACGTCATTTTGTTGATATTGGCACTGTTTGACGCAATCGGAAAATTGGTGGTATCAAAAGTCGTGAGCTTGAAAACCTTTTTCGGCCACGTCAACCTACAGCTAAAACTCAGAGCGAAAAATCAAGTAAAGTGTATCAGATTCTTTTAATTTCAGGGATCAGGGAGCTATGGGATCCAATAGAAGGTGTCAGCAAAGGTCTGAACGATAATACTGCGCCAGAAATGGATGTCATAATTGTAATTGGAATGTTAGGTACTAGGACAGATGGAGTTCGGATGAAATGTTCTCCTTCACGAAGGATGTTATTGTGGAATACCGAACTAACAATTCACAGATATACAGACTAATCACTGAAAAATATTCACAAGAAAGTCGAAGATTGATAGAAAAACCATGAGCAAACTAGCTGTACAAAATAGATACATTTCTAAAGCTACTAANCAGAATCTGCGTAAAATATAGCTCAATTTCTTTTACTACTAAAAAGCTTTTTAAAGTGGTGCACCACCCAGAAGAGAAACAATAGGAAATCTAACGCCTGTCTTGGGAGGATATTAGCTTATTTTACCCAAAGAAAACAAGAAAATCAAGCTAATCTGTACGAAAGTAAACTGAAAATAACAAGTTCTGGAGGAAATAAAGTTATCTTACATGCCAGCCGCGTTCACCACAGTAACGTAGACATTTCTCTAAATAGAGGAGCTGCTTGGGCATGTGCAGCTAATAAAATGTTCAGCTCCACGGCAGCATCTTAAAAAAATTCCTAGTAATACCTCAATGGGCGATGTTCGGTTTCGCAACAAAGGTATGAGATTTTGGATCCTTAGCCCTACGGCATCATTATAGATCGTGAAGTGTAGCTCGTAAGATAGAAAAACTGATAAAGAAAAGTTAGACTCCGTCAAAGTACTTTCTGGGAACAAAATCCCAGTTCTACTACACCATCAATATCATGACTTCCACTTGGACTATGACTATTATGCCCTAATAGATATCACACGTCAAGGCCCACTGGACGAATAGGGCCTTATTTTGGAGAAAGGGTGTAAGCTAAGCTCAATCAATCGCAGATCTGTAAAATGGTGACCCGAACACTAGAAAACTGTGAACCAGACAACTCGTCTTCGAGGTCCAGGATTATGACTACGACAAGAATCTGAATGAGTACCTTGGCCTCGACTGGATAACTGCTTCAGCATATTGGCATATTGGTCACAAATGCAATCATAAAACTGTCGTCCGCGCTGTCTCGTTAAACTCCGCATGGTTTGTAGGATCGGCTGTTGAATGGCCTCGCAAACGTTCATATTCCACCGATAAGCTGTCTGAAATTAGCCGTTTCATGGAAAGTTACAGTTTTGTGCTCAACTTCTGTGATCAACTTGCTAGTTTCGAAGAAAAGAACAAAACGAAAGGGCTCAAAACCGGCATGAGAATGAAAAACAAATTAGGCTGAGCTTGAACTATACTCGGCCCTGACACTTACTGTCATGAAGGTGAGGAACATGAGGCAAGCTTCATCTGCATAGTTATGATTCATCCGAGCGATGAGTGAAACCGGAATAAGTGAAGGTTGATGAAGAAGCAAAGCTACAAAGTTGTCAAAGGACCATGGTTCAGGAGTTGCTGGAACAGCGATTCCTCAACTATGTGCAAAGCTACAGATAGCCGCCTTAACCATTCAAAGAAAAACCAACTGGTCAATTCCTCAACAATATTAAATACATCGTGCTGACTCCATGAATACTTTTCATTGTCCAACTTCTTGGTCTCCAATAGAAGAAGTAGTTCATCAGCGAGGGGTTTGATTAAGGTTTCCGTCAATTTGAAGGGAGCAATAACATGTTCACAAAAAAGGCTCCAATCGATTGTTACTGAAATTGGAAAACTTTGGAGGTACTGTAAATTGCCTCGTATACTCAGATTGATTAGGGAAAAATTACGTACCTTCAGTCCCATCGCATTTGCCCGGTCCAAACAATATCATAAGGAGCTTACTTTGAGCTATCGGTTCCTTTACTGTATGCATTACAGCCGACAACCAAAACATGTATTCGATATCTGCTCCATCATATTGAGCACACTGACCAGATAGTAACAAAGGGCGGAGATTTTCCCGTAGCTGGAATGATACAGTTAAAAACCACAATTCAGCCACTGATAAGTAGATCTCATTTATGCCACCTCCATTTCCACAGCAGGCATTGATCCAGCTTCACTGGACGACATTCGTTTCAACGCATTTTGCAGTTGGTTGTTATTTCTTTTGAGGACTGCTTGCAGCACTTTAGCACATTCAGGGAATGCCCATTTGGAGCACATCTGCAAGGAAATTACATTTTATAGGTTTCAGCTATCGAAGGTTCAGTGGTAGCGTACCGTGTGTATCGTCCTTCCAACTCCGAATTTATCGATTTCCTCATAAGCGAGTACTCGATCACAGAAGTGCATCAATGTAGCGATCCTTTTAGATGTGGGAAAACATACAGACACAGATTTCAGAAGCTTGCCTGAATTGAAACAATCTCATCTTGTGATTAATCTTCTAAATACTGCAAGCTGTCGAAAGAAATCTTGCTCCCAGATTACGCTGAAACTAGTAAATGATGACACCTGTCTCTTCGAAATTCTTGAAAAGGAACAAAGCAAAGTTCTACATCATATGCTTCATAGGTGGGAGAAAGAGCGAGAAAGTCCATGACCTCAGTAAGGAACCTTTTAGTGTGCGCGGTCGAGAAAGGAAAGAAGAAGTTCTGGATTTTAGGGCAAAAACACGAAAAATTCATCCTGAGCTCTTTCCAAAGTGTAGCGGAAATGAGGTAAGGAGAGGAATTACAACGGCAGCCGTTAAAGAAATGATGACAAGTTATACGTTGCAATGCTATGAGTAAGATAAAACAAAAACTGTACAGCTGTAGAGCCCTGGAGTTTTACTACTCAATATGATGTTAAGCCAGGATGTGTTTCAAACACCAACTACTTCAGCTCATACCCACTTCCACCAGTCCAACTGAGCGCCATTAAATTGGGTTGGTAGAAGTCTGCCGACAGACACGAGGAATGCGCAGTCCAACTTGATACGTGATTGACTTAGCACGATTACCATACCGGTACCATAGGATTTAGTTTTCGAGGTTTAGGAAACTACGGTCCAGTATACATCGAGTGCATTTTACAGTGTTAGCGGTATTTAGGTTCAGATCCAAAGACGCATTATCCAGAGCGAATAAGAGTCCTATTATCGGGTGCTAAAATTGGTTGGCAGGGTTTTCCAGGATTATCTTGAATGTGTGCCGTTAAAAAATTAAATCAAATTTCAACCAAAGGACGTGAGACAATATATGTATGTCAATGGCAAAAAATATATAATAGACATACCATAATGATAAAACGGGTCCATAGAGGTGAAGAAGTTGTCAATATTATTAAATCCGCTATTCACAAATTCACTGCTCTCTCGGAGAACGCGTTGGAGAAATAGATTCGAGTGAACGTAATTCAGAACATGTGCGTTCCATGCCGATGAGGACAAGCCCAGTGAGATTAAACATGGTACTGAAAATTTTGCAGAAGAAACGAGTATTTTTTTATTTCAGATGTTTCGTCAGCAACTTACTATCGAGGTTGTCGATCATAAACTGAAACAAGCCAGGTGGCAGATCTTCAAAGATACCGAGTGCAGTTGATGATCGCACAATATTGCGGCCAAATGCGGCTTCCTGACCGCTACCAGCTTGCTGCTCTGAATAGAGAAATAATTATTGTCATTGGAAAAATATTCGAAGTCAAGAGGCAAGACGGGCGAAATGGCCTTGATTTCGAGCTACTCTAAAAGGGCTACAAGAAAAGCTGATCACCTTGATCACCAGAGCATCGGTAACGCAAGGGTGTGGCGTGTGGGAGTATACCTTTTGGTGACAAGAATTCTGCATCTGAAACTGTTGCACCACGCCTTCGTCTCTTTCCATACAGTTCTGGAGATGCCGAGCTACCACGTTTACGTACTGGGAAATACGAAGCGATGGAAAAGATAGCCTGTAAGGGAAGCATTTCATTTTAGGAAGCAAGAATCATTTCATTCAGCTCTTGACAAAGAAAACTTACTAAAACTAGCACAAAATTTAAAGTGAAGGAAACTCAAAAAAAGTATATTCTTACGCTCTTTTTTGCCCTTCGAGATGATGTTGGCGTGGCACAATGTGAATTCACCCTGATACTGGCTTTACCTGCCATCCTCTATGTCGGGGCAGAATTACGAAAAACTACAGGATACAAGGAAATATTCTGAATGAAAAATAACTTTCGACATCGACATGAATTTGTAGCGAACGAAACCTGCTTCCGAAAGCTATTCCGAAATTTGAGGCTACAACAAGTAAAAAACAATTGCGAATGAAAAAAATTTTAAATACGGATTGGGCAAGAGGAAGCGACAAAATTCAACTAATGCAGTCACCATTACTTATCTCTGATTAGTTGCTGATGTGTAACAAATCTATTTCACTAGAATAAGCAGTTCAAAACGAATTTGTGGACTCTGCAAAACTAGACTGATACATTAACCAAAACCTATTCGGCTAAGTCTTCTTACAGCTCCTAAGAAATCGAATATGTCGTCAACACTACGGCTGAGAACAGTTTTAGAGAACCAGAGCAGCCCATGAAATCCTACCTGTTACCCTTGGAAATCAACATTTAGAACAACGACAGTTTTTTATTACTCTCGGCATCCAGTAGAACTTTGCAATCGGTCACTCGAGGTGTCTATCTGGGTCTGGTTATTAAAGTCTATGTTACTGAGAAATAACTATACCTATACTCTCAAGACCGTATCGTATGGCTAACTTCTGCACTTTGCAACCAGTTCAAAACGAGCCAAAACGTCATTTATATCCATTAATGATGAGCTTAGACGGAATGGTGTTTCTCACAAAAAAAAGAGTCAGCGCCTACAATCTTGAACCGATTATACTTGCGACTCAAGCCGTCTAAACCTAGCTGTTAACTGAACCACAAAAGGATGTGTAAGAGGAGTGTTTGTGCAGTAATTTACTATCGTGAATTGAAAAGTTTGAATCCGCCGAAATTCTTGACAGTTTAAGCAACGAACTAACGGCATATATTTAGTGATGAATTTCAAGTAATCTGACAGGAAAATCCCAAAATTATTTCAAAATGCATAGCGCCAGCGAGAATCTGACTTCTCTAGCGCTTCAGTAAAAAATAGATACAAACATTGTTAATAAGATGGAAGCTCTGGTGCAAGACTGAAAAACCACTTGAGAACAATAGAACTTTCGAAAATTGATAGAAATGATCCGGAAGCAGAATAAATCGATTTGCGTCATGGCCGCGCGCGAGGAGTATGAATCTCCCGGGCGTCGTTTGAATTTACTACCGCAAGCGCAAAATTTGAATTTTATCAGGCGATCTGGCATGAGAGTTTCTTTAACTCGTTTAGACGCTCGACAGGTACTAACAAGTTTGACTTGTATGTTCATGTCCCTATAACAGGAACACAACTGGTCCCATCGACGAGCTCGTGGCTTGGGTGTGTGTCGATTTGTGCGATTCTGGGTGCGCGCGGCGAAATTTGGTGCGATTTGGACGACTGCAGCTTTTATCATTGGGGCCCAAATTTGAAGTAAAGTAGGCTAGTAGGATTGTCCGACCCTATTAAAGTACTCTACTTCAAGTTTGTGCCCCAATGATAGGCGCCAGAGTTGTTCGAATCATCGCGAATTTCGCCGCGCGCACCCGNGATAGGCGCTAAAGTCGTTGAAATCACCATGGATTTCGCTGTGCAATTTGCCGCGCGCATCCTCGGACGCACGTAAGTTCCGTCCTCTCACTTTGCGTAATCGGGCGCGTGCNAGGCGCCAGAGTTGTTCGAATCATCGCGAATTTCGCCGCGCGCACCCGGAATCGCACGAATCGAACGTCCCCCTCGTGGCTTCTCGGACACTGCGGTGTATGGGTACAGACGTGCGTCCGAGGATGCGCTCGACAACTTGCGCGGCGAACTTCGTGACGATTTGTACGACTCTGACGCCAATTTTTGGGGCACAAACTCTAAGTAGGGTAGTTAAGTAGAGCCAAATGATCCTTCTAATCAACTCCACTTCAAATTTGGGCTCCAATGATAGGCGCTAAAAGTCGTTCAAATCGATACGAGCTTTGCCGCACGCGTCCTCGCACGCACGTTCGTCCATACACCCGGGTACAGACGTGCGTATGGAATGCGCGCGGCGAATTGCGCGAATTCGAACGACTCTGGCGCATATTTTCAGGGCGAAAATTCAAGTATAGTAGTTTAGTAGGGTCAGCCGATCATTCTAATCTAATCAAGTTCAAAGTTGGACCCCAATGATAGGCGCTAAAGTCGTTGAAATCACCATGGATTTCGCTGTGCAATTTGCCGCGCGCATCCTCGGACGCACGTAAGTTCCGTCCTCTCACTTTGCATAATCGAGCGCGTGCGCTATTGGCGTGCGACGGCCATTGGCAATCGTGTCACAACCCTACACGCTGAGTCTGTAAGAGGTGAAGCTGAGAATTTACTTTGATTGCAAAAGTTATGTTATTTACTATTTCTTTCTCATGTCTAGAACCAAAGAGTTTTTCATTCAGAGTTTTGCTCTTCATCAGAATGAGGTGTAGTGGAAAGCTGAGAAGGACCAGCAGCATTTGTACAGGCGTGCGATCAACAATTACTATATTTGTAGTACGGATTTTATTTGTTTTTTAATTAGCTCTTTTTGCTTCAAGTTTTTCTTCAAAAAGAAATGGTGCAATCTGCTTATGATCGAATTCTGGTCATGCATATCTAATCTCACAAATTGTTGGGTCTAAATGCATCTCTGGAACCCAGTTTCAATCGTGTTTTTTGCCGCATCGATCCCAGGATTCAGTGACATGCTTCTCTGTGACATCTGAAATGGGCTTAGCTGTTCCCTACGCCGTACGGGTGCGCTTCGTTGCGCGCGTCCGTCGGAACTAGGTCACGCCGCAGTTGTCGCATGCGGCAGGTCAGCCTGCGGTCTTTGACAAACGTCGCAGTTGTCAGCATACGAATTGNGCTTGCTCCATGGCACTCAGCCAAAGAGAAGATAACACGGACAAATGCAAATCAATCGCTCCACTGACACTATGTGGTACTGTAACAACATCTCAAGACCTCAGTGGGGTACGCCGCGCGCGAAGTGGGCGGGGTGACCTACTTTCGACGGACGCGCGCAACGGACGTTCTCCATGCCGCATCTTTCAGCCGATTCGTAGAATGTTAGGTCGATTCATAGAATGCGATGCGCTGGGGTCTCGTCGCGAAAGCACGCACGTCGCCAGTTCGGCGCTTGGCCGGGCGTCCTATGAAGAGCAAAAGGTGGCCACTTGGCAGCCACCATCTTGAGCCAGTGTGTTGTTTTCCTCACGTTCCGATCGCCACGGCGGACGAGTTTTCACTGCGTTGTAGGGGCTGTAAAGATTGCATGATTCGCTCCAAGACGCATGCGTTGCACGCAGGCAGCTTACGGTAGACAGCTGTACGCAATAACGTAAAGATCTGAACGTCTCTCCCAACTGCCTCTCCCGCACAACTTGTGCCGTCTTATTCTCGCCCGACCCTTAAATTTATTACTTTTTGGAGCCTTGTATTCCTTTTAATACGTCGTTTTTTTTTTCGTCTCCTTAATTTTTCACCCCTTTTGCATTGTTCTCGTCTATAACGGATTATTTGTTTAGAACTAGATACATTAAATTATCCTGAGCTACGCCATTAACTACCCGACTCTGATCATACTGGCCGATGGAGCCGAGGAAGGTGTCATAAAGGGAGGGGTCCGGGAACTTCTCCCCTAACACGGCGTCGCACACGTCGCACCCGCCGCCTATCGCAGGATTGCGATGGAAGATTGGAGCGCGCAATTTGTGAGGTAGGGAGGCCTTCAATTATTTGAATTTGCTGACCGCTTTCTTCCATTTCAACGCAGTCTTGATCGTCGCTCGCATAGGAGGAGTCATTTCAATCAATCAAGTCTAATAAACATGAAAACGAAAACGAAACAGAAGAAAAAACGATCAAATCCAATAAAAAAGCAAGGCAATCAGCAAAAAATATCGCGTCCTATCGATTGGCGGGGAGGCGGGGTGAGTACGCTAATTGCAGTGACATTTGCCGCATGCCGCAAGGGAGAATGCCGCGATAGGGAAGAAGTTCCGTTACCCTGAATGGAGCCACAACCTCTAAAGGAAAGTGGTGGCTTGCGGCCCAGTTCCGGCGAGCCGCCCTGTACGATTACCTCTAACACCCACTGTTCGGAGTTAACGTAGCTCAGAATCAAAATTGCTTCACAGTTGAGAGACCAGCCCTTTATCAACAAAATATATTGAATACAACTACAGGTACAAATTGCAAGTGGGGACAATCGAATCCAAGAGAGTCATCGAAAACATATGGAGATCAGGGACACTTTTTATTACATGTTCATGCAAAGGGATTAGACATTCTATTAGAGATCAGAAACGATTCCGTTTCGAGAAAATTTTCACAAATAAAATTTATGTTATTCGAAATTATAATATCCGAATTTCGAGTGTCAGACCGCAACCGATGGTTTTCTTGGGACAACCATACATTTGTAGTTCATTGGCACATTTGTTATTCCTAGACTCCGTTGTAAGGATGGGAGCGGTTCTCCTTCTGAATATAAGCAATTTGAATGCAACTTTTCGGTGTAAAAGTAGCTAATGAGATCCAATGCTTACCTATCGGCAGGAACTCGTACTTCTGTATTAATGTGGTGAGCAGTAGAAAGAGTTCGTATCGTGCGAGATTCTCACCCAGACATGTTCGTTTTCCCATTCCAAACGGGTTCATTTCGGGTCTTCTTTTGAAACAGCCATCTCCGTCAAGAAATCTGAAATATTGCTTTTATCTCCTTCATTTGCCGACTATAACATTCTATTAAACATTATTACACAGACAAACCTTTCCGGTTTGAATTTTTCTGGCTCAGGGAAGTAGCGTGAGTCGTGATGAACAGTTCCATACTGGGGCAAGACCACTGTGCCTTTTGGAAGACGGAATCCTAGTAGTTCAACGTCTTCGGTTGTCCTGTAAATGTCATTTTAAAAATTGTGGGGCTATTAGTTTAAAATTATGATTAACACTATAGTGAGGTATATGACAGGAAAATGTTGGCCAGTAATCCTGCTACCGTGGTCCAGGTTAAGATCACACGGTGACTATTGTGATTGACTTCCAGAATCGAGTAATGACACCAGTCTCATATGAGATTATAAATACACGGCGAACGTCCGTAGCGCGCGTCCGTCGAATGTAGGTCAAACCGCCCACTTCGCTCGCGGCGCACCCCACTGAGGTATCGAGATGTTATTACAGGGGAGACGGGCG
Organism: Haemonchus placei; assembly: GCA_900617895.1. NCBI lineage: Eukaryota > Metazoa > Nematoda > Chromadorea > Rhabditida > Trichostrongylidae > Haemonchus > Haemonchus placei. The sequence continues at coordinate 34,534 of UZAF01017142.1, read as the reverse complement.
TTACTAACGATTTTGGGTAATCGATTTGCCGCACGCGGCTGTCGCGGACCAC
>UZAF01017142.1:0-30920 GCA_900617895.1 Haemonchus placei | reverse complement strand
TTTTTCACCGGTACTTTCAACCGCTCTTATCTATGGAATTTTAGGGTACTTCTTTAGCTTCGATGTTCACAGGCTGGTTGAGCTGGGATTCACTGTTATACAGGCCCAGGGAGCCGCGTTGACATTGTTAAATAATATATCGGACCTCTTAGTCGCTTTCAATAACATCCGGATAAAGAGAGAGCAGATCGAGGTGGGTTATACATTCATTGAATATGACTTCACCGTGGATCGGTAGGGTAGCTCGGTCCCACGTCTATCGGTAGCTGGTTGTCATGCGAGGCTCTTCTAAGCAAAGTCAGAGGCTAAGAATACACATGAGCTCTCGAAAAACCTTTCTGAAACCCTTTTATGAAGGGTGAAAGGCGTCCGAGATCACCCAGGTACACTGATGAGAAGATCATTACATACTTCTCTGAGAAGTTCGAGAGCTGAAAATGGTGAAATTATTTCAGTCACCTCTGCAGTGCGAATCCGTTCTCCTTGTATCGTCTGAGAGCTGGAATAGGAAGATAAGCCAGAATCGGGTAAGCGTTTACGAGTTGCACTGGTTTCGAAGCAACCTTAACAATTTAAGCTTACAAGCGTATTACTCAGTATTTCATGTCCATCTTACGTCGGCCAATACAGCGTCAATGAGGCTTTTGAATTTGCGAAATTGTGGATCACCAAATTCGTAGGATTTGCCCAACACAAAGTCCTGAATGATGTTGGCCACGCAGAGAGAGATCGGTTCGTCGAGATCGAGCGAGATTTTCTAAAACAAAAACACCAATGAATAATCCGAAAGACATGGCTGTAAATGGAGGAAGCCAACTAATTAAGAATCATTGTTCCAACTTCTGAAAGTTCTCATTCATAGGTAAACTCCAAAATTCTTTAAAGGTGAGTTTGATTCTTCTGCGCGGTTCCAAGAGGTAAGCAAACCAGTCCGTTTGGCCCTTCTGCTGGATCCATTTGCTTATTCTGCGATTTTGTTTTAGGGCCTCATAATCCCACTCAGGGAAAGTACGTGGGGAGTCGCTTCTAATTCCCATGTGAAGTTCTTTATACGGTGTACATAGGGCTGCCGTGCAACTGTGACAGTATGGGGTGCTTTAACAGTTGATTCATATATTCGATCAGTGTCTTCCACATATTGACAAGGGAAAGTCCTCCACCTGAGATTTAAAAGCGACTCCCCACGTACTTTCCCTAAGTGGATATGAGACCCTTAAATAGAATAGCAGAATAAGCAAATGCATCCAGCAGAAGGGCCAAACGGGCTGGTTTGCTTACCTCCAGTACCAATATTCCGACGCCAGCGGACTCTACAACTTCTGATGACCACGGTTACTTTCGAGTAGTATGTTTTTTTCAGGATTATGTCTATCATAAGATCCATCAGACTGCTTGCTTGTATCTAATATGTTTTCCCTACGTAGCAGTTGAATTTCAGAGCTACTCAAAAAGTGATTGCTCTCCTCTAGGCTACCCTCTTTTCCTAATCTTTTAAATAACAATTTTACAAACCTTATTTCCTTGCAATTTCCCATCAATATGTGCAATCATATAGTTGATATTGTCCATGATTTTCTCCTCCATCTGTGTTCGACCAAGACCAAAGTTTCTTAAACAGTAGAATTACAGTTTCCAGTCGACCAAATCCCAGTTACGAACCAACACTTCCAATGTATATTCTCACCTGAATATTTTGTGGGCAAATTCGCGAATATGCTCCCACCGTTCCCCTTCGCACAGGATGATACCATCTCCATGCTCAGGATTTTTCGTGAACATTGACCATATATAACCGGAAGGGCGACCAGCGAATGCAGGACCTGAATGGCGCGACCGCTTAGAAACTACGGAGTAGCGAGAAGTCGCAAGCGCTCACCTTGGCGGATAAGCGCTTCCTTGAGCACTTCGTGGCTCGCCATAACTATCATTGGATGTGGTAACCATACAGTGTAGATTGGCCCATAGAGGGCATGCCATGAACTGAACGTTTTCGCTGGATTTCTCATATCGATCTGAAAGTGTTTGGTGATCACTAAATGAATGTTCATGTCCATTTGTGCTACAAGTCACGACTACTACAAATGTTTAATGGTTTGATTCGTTCGGTTCATTTCTGATAACAGCTGATTATCGCTGCACCTCTTGACGCGAATCTTTCCACATCTTTCTTGGGTTGATGGCAAAAGTCCGACCTCGGACTAGACACAACCTTTTGCCCTTAGAGGCCCAGTTCACGATAATTTTATGGTACCCGTTTTTATTCGGAAAGCGGGAGTATAGGTTGGGAATAGTCCATCGGTAGTGAAGAAAGCGAGGGTATTCGCCGATTTCGAGAGAAATATGGCTCCTTAGAAGTAGGGAAAATAGAGGTTGGATGAGATTGCCATGACGGAAATAACATGGAAGGGATATTCAGGCGTGATTTTTGTTATTGCAATTGCACAAAGAACTGACTACATCAAGCTAGAGTTGTATAGTATTGCCTTTCACTGTCGCTATGAGTCATAGCAAGTTGTTTGAACTCCCTACATGGGTTCCCTTGTGGTCGGTGCAACCTCTACAATGCCAGTGAAACTCGTCCGAGGTTGCACACGGGCCAATCTTCAAATCTTTATAAATCCCTGATTGGGCCCTTTTCCGACCTAATAGCGCCAGATATGGTATACGCGGGGGCCTCGAATTCATCCTGTGGTAAATCTCAGAAACCACTTTTATCGTGAACAGTGCCTTTAACTCAGACACCCGCTTAAAGCACAAGTGCTGATTTGGCCCAATTCGGCGAAACTTTATTTCGCCTACAATTCAACACCCATGAAGTGACTTACTCGAACGTTTCTTTAAAAACGCATTACCTACGCCAAACGCGTTTCTCTGACCTTTTTGTGTTCTATCCACGTTGGTATCGTTTAAATGATCTCCGTCGCAGCAGAGGTTCTTTTTGAACCTTAGTCGCTTCATGTTCTATCTATCATGATGCCTATGAACAGTCTTCAAATTTGAAAGCGGAACCGTTTTTACGCCTTTACGTAGCCAGATTCTTTCGGTGACAAGTGGGAACAAATTATCGGCGCCATCCGTTGCGCAGGACTGATCCAAAAAATCTTACAGAGGCATCTGTGCCGTAAATGAATTCCAGAACGTCTGCAAAGATGGAGCTACCACCCAAACTTTCCGTCGGAGACATCACTTTTGGTGAGCGCTTTGGAATGCGGTTACGCTGCGTATGTCCTTTTCCAACTTGGCATATCCTTCCTTCGAATAGATGGCGTCAACAATTCCTTCCATGACAAGTGACCTTTTTGCAGAAATAAACTAGTATCTAGGAGCTCTTCCCAGTCTCGATCCGTGGCAGGTCGACGCCACTTAGTAGCGCTGTCTAGTTACGGGAGTCAAGACAAGGAAGAGCTCTCAGATAACTTGACGAAACGGCTAATACTTCCAATTTGTCTTTCCCAACTAATAATTGCCTCTAGGACAATTTTTGGTCAGCCAGTAATTGATTGCTAGCTGGAATGCGTTTCATAAGACGTCTCACCCAGGAGCTGCACCATAGTGATAATTCTGAACAATACCACCATCTATGTAACTTCTTTTTGTGGGCTATTACGTGAGAGCTCAACAAATGAATGATTGAAGGAGGCAGGAGAAGACCACAAAATTTGAATTTCTACTCTATGAAGTAAAGATCAGAACAGGGAGCACCTTTCTTCCTTCTACTGAGGGCTTCAGTGGTGAGGACCTAGGCTTTTCCTTAAACTTACAGAACTCATTCTTCCACTTATACTCGTTCTAGGGAAGTCATTTCGAGACTGGAAGCTGTGAAAAAGAGCTCACGGAGAGATATCACCATGAGCTTTGGATTTCACGTACAAAACTATACAGTCAGACTACTCAACAATAGTTATTCTCTTCTCGTGGGAGCAAGAACAGGGTTGTCTCGTGAACAGACCAAAAAGAAGTTGTGGGGTTGTTTTGCATGGCGCCACCACCTTTCGTCTAGCAAAGATCATGAATTTGAACGTTGTGTTTTAGAGCTAATGCTAAGGTTAGAGACCTTTTCTAAGTTTACGAGCTCCTTTGAGCTTCGGGATTTCCGCGATCATGCACTGAGATCAGCTCAACATGGAAAAACGTTGCATTTATTATTAACTTCAGGCCTACAGTGGATCACTCGAATTCCAAATCCTTCGGTCGAGCTCCTTCATTACTCTCTATGGTTTCTCCTGCCACTTCTTTTAGTCTTCTAGGTTTCTCCACTGGGCTGTGTAATTGTTTTGATAATTTTTATCCTGTCACGTGTCAATGTACCTGGTGCACATGCAATAAACAAATGAAAACTTGCGATACCTGACTGTTGATTTACTTTTCCCAACCTTCAAGTTCAAACGTACCGATAGGGTATTCCCAATAAGTGGGAGAGGAACTGGTCCAGGTGGAAGATTTCGTCTCCTCCAATAGAACTGATGGAATATGAAGGCTGCTATTGGAGGCAGTATAAACGTAGTCCCAGAAAAGTATCTGTAATTCTATAACTTAACTATTTCATTAATATTTATTACTAATTACTGCTCTGTCTATCAATATAATTGTAAACACTGAATTCTATGCTCTAATGTAATTGTTGTACTCAATCTATCCTTTACTGCTGTCGGACAACCTTATCAGTAAGGCGAACAACACAGCGAACAGTCCGCAAATCCATGCGACATCCTTGAGTTCTTTGTCCTCAGGTGACGAACCCTTTTCGGATGAACTCATAATGGGATGATTTGGGAAAATCTGAAAATAGAGGCATTCAAATGATACATGGTTCCTGGGCGACGACGGACGACGTTCTTGAGAAGGCTTGTTTAACCGATATGACAAGAACACCAAGAGACTCCTGTAGGTCGTTCATTATCTAGACACGTGCTCGGCAAAGGGCTAGTCCTCTAGTAGCGAGTATTCAATATATAGGCACAAATTAAAACTATGTTGAAAAGCATGAGAAACAGAACGCGGGTGAGTTCAAGTCCAGTCCATTGCTTCTGAAGAGAGACTTTTCCTCGGAGTGCGACTCTGTGGGATGGATGCAGAAGCGAACGTGACGGCTGATGCTGTTACAGGCGGTAAAACTGACCAAAATTTGTGATATTACATCGGATAGGGGAGAACGAGTTCTTCATCGGTACTCTGGAACAATGATGATAACCTGAAGTAAAGGTCTAGACAGAGACCACGTAGTCACGCCTTCCCCCAAAACGCAACAGTACGTCGTCCTGCTATAGACCGCTCATTTATTCTCGAAACAGATTTCCCTGTGATTCATTACGTAACCGGAAGACGAACGGTCCTGACGGCCGAGCGCACAATGACGACGAGAATTCGATGTGACAGATGATCCGAGAAGGACTACTCTCAAGATTTTCAAGGTATTCGACCTGAAAAGTGTTGAGAAAGGGTTAAAGGAAATCGCGGGTGTGCCACTTGTCATCGAAGTAGATGGTTGTGTTAGAATCTCTTTGATGGTGGATTAACTCAGCCAATCGTGGTTTTGTGGGATGAATGTGAGTAGTCACAATGGTATTCACACCCAAGCTCGATGTATCGGTTTGATTAGAAACATTCATTTGCCAGGTACGATGGCCTGAACTCTTAGGTGAGCTTTGAAAAGAATCTTGAGAGCCCAATTCGTGGTTATTTTGGGGTACCTATTTCAGATGAGTAATGGATGTGGTAGTCCAGAATAGAGCAAAAGAAAATGGCGAAGAAAGAAAATCGGCGCATTCAGAGATATGTCTGGCTTCAGAAACTAGTAAAATCAGGAGACGTACGAGGCTAAAAGTTGTATGGAAGGGGTATGTGGACGAGATGTTCAGTTGTGTGTGCCATTGCGTAGACTTTGCTACAGTAAGCTACCTGCGTGCATCCTACATCTGCATCCATCGAATATTAAAGTCGGCGCAGAAAACTCTGAAACACTTTTGATAGTAAAGCGGTCAGCCCGACCATGTACGCGGCTTGTCAGGGATAATCGGGCCCGGGTGCCGGTGGTGCAACCTCTACAGCCTCTACAACGCCATGAAAACTCGTCCACCTCTGGTTGTGCGCTGGTTAAGCCGGTTTGAGATCATTTTAAGCCCAGTCTAGGCCTTATGACAANGCTACCTGCGTGCATCCTACATCTGCATCCATCGAATATTAAAGCCGGCGCAGAAAACTCTGAAACACTTTTGATAGTAAAGCGGTCAGCCCGACCTTGTACGCGGCTTGTCAGGGATAATCGGGCCCGGGTGCCGGTGTTGCAACCTCTACAGCCTCTACAACGCCACGAAAACTCGTCCACCTCTGGTTGTGCGCTGGTTAAGCCGGTTTGAGATCATTTTAAGCCCAGTCTAGGCCTTATGACAACACTCCTTGTGTTATCTTTGGGGTCACGGGTTCATTCGAGGGGGAAAAAAATCAGAGACCGGTTTAATAGTGATCTCTGCCTTTGCTAGCAGTATTTCTATCTACAGTATGTAATTTTTCTGGTCGTTGAAGGCTAATCAGAGAGAAGACGTTTACGGTTACTACGCAGAGATCTTTCGATAGCCATTCCTGTACAGAAGGACGTTTGGTTTTTTACTTCCGGACTGATTGGACTGAGAATAAAAGTAAAGTGCACTTCTTCTAACATTTGCAACACTGCGGAACAGTGTACATAGCAAGTACAAGTGCATTCCTGAAATACTACTGCACTTTCAAATGGAATACTAATGATCATTCGGTTCCCATTATTCAAAAATATCTAGCGGGGGCCATCGCTCCGCGAAATAAAAAAAACATGAGAAAGATTAATTTTCTTCATGGTTATCCATACAGGAGGCCACGGGGTGTCAAAAGAAAGAACAAGTAGAGTAACATTAGTTGCTACCTAGAGAGCATCGGATTTCGACTTTTCGTCGGAAGGGAGTGGTATATCCTCATTTCAATAAACTCGATTTCAAGAAAAGACTCAGCAGGATGAAAGAAGATTCAGACAATTTCTTCACTTCCTTATTGACCGGTTACCCGGCAAAGCCTACAAATTGAGTAAGCGACTATATGGGTTGCCTAGACACTTTTCAGGACCCAGGCAAAACCTTGATAAAAGGGGCACACATCTCAGCCTTAACTTCACTTCGAGCTATACTATAGCTAGTTGAACTGTAACAAACTGTAGATAGATACGGTGAAAAGGAGACTAAGCTCTTGGGCTGTTATCGCTTCTGTGTGATTGCACGTGTGCCAAGCGAAGGAAGGGAATTTCGTCAAAATAGAAAAACTCATTTAGACGTATAGCATGACCGAAAACTGAAAAAATATTACTACTCCGATAGAAGGCTGTCTGGAGAGGAAAAAAATGGTGAGATGCAGGCGTGTATGGCTTTGAAGACAAAGGAATTTACAAGAGCCTGACTATCGAAACTTCCGTGTTGGAACGACGGTGTAACTACAGTAACTACACTATGGCATAGTGAGTATATCTTTGATTTTGAAGAACCTAACGTCTACCAAGTTCCGGTAAAATAAACTTTCAGTTATACCAGTTATACTAATCTATTACAAATTCTTCAATTCATATATGGGTGGAATTTCCCCAGAATATACTCGCAGATAATATTTTCGGAGGAATCTGTAGGGATTTACGGCATAATGGTTAGAGATCGAGAGAATGGCTGCCAAAATAAACAGAGATTCGTTGAAATTCAATGAAATTTTGCTTGAAGTCCTGAAAGGCCTTTCAAGGGAGAAAAGTAAGGTAGCAAGCTATGAAAAGGAGGGAAGTCCTAGCAAAATTGACTATATATAATATGTAATAGACGACACCTTGGGAGCAACGTGATTGGTGTGGGATAGCGATTTTCGGGCTACCGTAATCTGGTTAGCTACGTATAAATAGCATCACAACATTCTCACTTTAGTTAGAAAATCTTTAGGAGTGCGTGGAATGTTTTTGGCTAACAGTGAGTTTCACCATATCAACAGTTTCTTTGTAAAAATTTACTGGCGGCTACTGTAAAGCGAAAAAAGGTAGTAATTGAAATGGTGCGGAAGTCGAACTCAATAAAGTGAACGAAACCATGAACGACCGAATCGCTTTGTTCAAAACAAAACCACGAATGGTGTAAACAATAGAAAAACTATGAATTGAACGATGTTGGCCAAGTTCGGGGTAGGCAACAGGTAATACGCGTTTTTCGATGTGTTCGTATACGGTACTAGAGTTGTGTTTTGATATCATTCCAATTGAACACAGTAATAGCCAAAGTACGAGTGTTGATTAAGTTGAAAACAACGAAAATCAAAATTGAATGATAAAATTAAGCGGTCAGAAGAGATATGACCAGTGCTGTTCACCTTGAACGCCCATCACGGGGGAGAGAGAGAACTAGGCGTTCATCAAGTGCAGACCTTCTCCCCTAATGTTACCTAAAGAGAGAACTAGGCGTTCAGAGAACCTAAAGAATCGCACCGGATCACCGCATCTGAAGATGACAGCCGATATGGATCAATTTGCAGCAAAAACCATCCACGGGGCTGCACGATCGGCTGGACCACTTTTAGGGCTTTATAAACAATTTCTTCTATGATTCAATAGATTGGAAGCTGATTCTTCTGAGGATGAAGGTCTCGCATATGGTCGTCTGGAACGAATGGAACAAGAAAAAAATGAATCAGTCTAAACTCATTCCCGGGGAGAACAAATAGGATTGAGTCATAATTGGTCTTACTGATTTCTTTGGCCGACGTGGCCTCTGCTCTGCCATGAAAGATCGGAAAAGAGCCAATTTTGAACTAGGAAACTCAGGAAGACCGGGGTAGAGAATTGAGAACTCTTCGGAGCGTACACATAATTTGGTTCTATTGGAATCGGTGGCACCTTTAGAAGCTATCTATTGGATTCTGCCTATAAAGAAGATTCCTGGTACAAAGGTTCGTTGGATTCTGATCGAATTCAAAAAAAGAGTTTCTAAGAAATTTCTAGCACCCCTTCCGGTGAGTGTGCGAGTTTTTGGAATATTTCACTCTCTTTCTGAGAATCGGATGGAGTTTTTTCTACTCATTTCAGGACTATGTGCTAGCTTACAGGGTGCGGTAAAATTAGTGGTGCACCTAAACATTTTCAATTTTTATAATTTTCCTGGGTATTTTTCCCCTTCATTCGCCTGAACTATGTTATCTGAACGTTTTGGAACTTATACGTACTCGAGTATAAAGTGACTAGACGTTTCAACTCACAAAGTGCTATTGTCAAACCTCATAAACCCGGCAAGCAAACGAGAAATCTAGAGGACGTCCTACGACAGCAACAGATCAAAAATTGCGAAATCCGTGGAAGAATAACTCTGGAGGGAAGCCAGGAGATCGACGGGTCAGATGGCAAAAGACGTATGAATCAGCGAAAAATCAGTAAGAAGGAAAGTTAGGAGGAGGCTTTAAAAATTCCCTCATCGTTGCAGAACAGCCAACTCCGACGGGCACTCCAAAGAAGAGGAGATTGGGAGATGTTGAAAGGTTTGCTGCAACGATTCACGGTGGTACAGTGATGAAAGGTCTTCGTGTCGAATCGAGTCTTCAACTCCCAAAATGAAGACACTATTGGGGATTCACATACTGATGTTACCGTCAAATGAAGACTCCAGGAAAGTGCAAATCAGCCTAAATGTTATGGTTGGGGAGGAGTCACATGTTCAGGAAAAACGTGGCTTGAAAAACGTCCAACCTGGCGTAAAAACCAACGCAGAGGTTTACAAGGATATCCTGGAAAATGCTCCAGTCGCTGGCCAATTTCTATTTAGAAGAAGCCCACCGGTGACCCAGTCTTAACTCGATAGATTATTATGCGTGAGCCATCAAAAGGAGATAAGCTTGCTCACTAGATGTCCAAATTTGGACCCCATCAATGTAGAATCCTGCAACGAAACTGATGAACAGTGCCTGCGTGCCATATCCGAAGGGAACATAGTTTGAAGGGCTGTGTGGAGGCTGAAGGTGACCATTCCAAAAACTGTCACCATATTTTATATTGTCATGTTTGTAGTAGCTAAATTTGTTAGTTAGAATTGTTTTGAGGTTCGATTTCAAAAATCCATCGAATTTCTAAATTCAGTAATTTTACCGCATCCTGTATATTATGTTGAACACATCACTCGATCTGCTGCGGAGGATGGGCGGGATGCTTTATAGAGGTGGTACTTGCCCGGACATATTGGATCTCCCAATCAGGGCAGCAATTCTGTAAGAAATGCCCTAATTTGAATTTACACAATTTTTGATTATTATGGCTAGGGGTGCTTAGAAATGACAAATATGCGTTCACTGCTCACATGGGGGTATAGACATCATTTGATATGATATCATTTCAGACAGATTTTTTTCATCTGTTCGCTAAGTCGTTATAAATTTTGTCTGTAAATAGTTCTTGGCAGTGAAGACCAATCGTTTATTTGATGAGTCCTCTAAAAACTTTCATGCAGGTTCCAGCACTAAACCGTTGAAATAATCGGTCACAATTGTTTTCATAATAATAAATTTATTTGTTTCGAGACTGCCAAGTCCATCCATCAAAACGAACCGTATCAAATACGATTCGGTACACCGTATACATATGTACAAAACTAACAAATCACATTTAGAGAAGTCATCTAGGAAAGGTACTTTTGTAGATTTCAAACAAATGTGTAATAACATCGGGTGGAAGCTGTCTGATGATTCGTCGCATACGCATTTCCGCCTGCTTTTCATCGGCAATCTGCTTCGCTTCTAATAGTTCGATCACCTAGAAATATCATTACATTACAGCATTTTTTTAGTCCAGCTTTCACATTTTACCGCAGAGTAAAACTGCTACAAATTGGATGCCTTCCCTGGATCAACGCTCTACTAGAACGCCCGTAGGCCGCCTCGAACCCATATAAATTTATTTCCCACTTCCCACCAATGCATCGAAGTATAAACATCGAAGTCCCATGAAAATTCATGAAGACATGAACCTAGCAGATGTGAATAAGCTGCAGCTTCGTTTTTTCGTTAGTTACAAGCTTGAGAGGACATTTTTGTTTCTAGGTGAAGATTAAATGCATGGCGCAATACAAACAGCACCCGAAATGTTTTTCATTTGTTGATGTTTAGCATCCACAGATGAGAGCTTTCTAAAGTCACAACCAGATAGTTCATTGATCAAGCCATCAGTAGCTGTAGTGGAAATGGTTTCTGCTGAACAATTCCTCTAGGTTGTACCATGCATTCCACTTTTCCTAGCAAAGGAATACCGATCCGCTTCCGCTCGCTGCGATGTGCATGAGCCAGCAAGTCTAGTCTGTGGAGCCCAATGTATTCTTTTAGACAAATCCGGGAATAACTAATCTGTTTCTAAAAGCTAATGGGTGCCTGGGACGCGATTCGACCAACGGACCATAGGGGAAGGGGGCACATTCGAGATCAATGCCCCTTTACCACTCCACTATAAACACACTGCGGTTTCTGCTCTTCCTGAAAAAACCCCGCTGGAAAAATATACAAGAATTATTGTAGAAAAAACTCACTGCTTCTCTGGTCCTCTCGTCGTCGACACCCATCAGGAACTCCTCCAACCCTTGGATATCCGACTCCTCAAGCAATTCTGAAAATAACTTGGAAAAAGTAAGGTTTTGGAATCTTCATACGTTCTGTAATACAGGATTCGACAGTAGGTTTTTATTTACAGAAGGATTATTTTTGGCTGTTTCTGGCTTTTTTCCTTGAATCCCTCTCTCCTACGGTTGAGGATCAGCTGTTCGCTGCTCTGCCATCTCGACCGTTTGGTTTTTCGGTTGTGGACGGAACAGTTCGACCGCAACTTGCACTTTAGTTTCCTATTTAGTTTAACGACCTGGACGATCCTTGGTTGCACTTTGCAAGCCCCATGTGGAATAGACGATTCAGATTACGTCAAATTCCCACAAGTGCAAACTCGGCAGGCAATCGATGGGGGACATTTTGACGATCGGCCAACGGCGAGGCCTCGATCACTAGCAACCAGTCAGGTGGCTGGCGACGACCCCACCGACGCCGAACCGGTGTTACAATTCATGATAATTGCCCATGATAATCGATCATTCGAGTATACAGCACTTATCAACACGGAGAACGATTTAGCCATCACCATGTCAGGTGGCTCCTATCGTCTATATTCTTCTAGGTAAACATCGAAGAAGCGAAAAAATTTCGTCGAGTCACGCTGCACTGATGACGTTGAAGGGAAATTTTCGTGAAAATGTAGAAAACCAAAACGGGAACAGAAACGGTTTCATCTACTTCCCAGAATAATTTGTATGGGGAAGCACCCATCAACATCTTATCCACATTTTTGTCTCAAGCACATTCTGCCCAGACTCCGTTGCATATTGTTTTGTGATGAGGAAACACTTGAAGAGTCAACGGTAGCCTTCTCAAGTAACGAGTAAGTAATCCCAATCCACGTTCCTTTTATTGACATTTGAAGAATATGGTACGTCCATCAGAGTTTACGAAACCCTTTCCCGTTTTCCTCGGTACCAAGGGCTGCTTAAAGTCGAAAGCAGAGTGAAGCAGAAAGAACAGTTAAATTGACACAATACAAGAACATAAATTTGTAATTTGTACCAAACTCATGCTAGCTACAACATAGCAAATACAATTACTCCTTTAGATTTGTCTTCTGTTTACTAATTTTCAGCACCAGCATTAGTTGCAGGCGGAGGGTCTTCTTGAAGCTTAAATAGGAAACCTATAGGTTACTCAAAAACCATGTCACTCGAATGCCCAGGAAACAATATAGATGAAGAAATGCATTTCATAGACTACAGCTTATATGATAGGAATCGATTATTTAGTAGCTCCCTTATTCTTGCAATAGTTTCCACAAAGGCCTACGCCTACTCAGTAGAATAATATACGTTTTCGACTGGGATTGAACTGCGTCATGATGATACTTACTGTTACGGAACCACCAAAAAACGCTTTCTCCTTCGAGACGGCGGTGTTTTTGTTGCCATTACTTTTTGCCGATTTTTTTTCGCAGCGACTCGTTAATTTTCGAAGAAAAGCGTTCTAGACCAGATTGCGTGGTAGGAATTCACGAACTGCGTTGAACGAATTATTCTTCGAACCCTTCTAGGAAATCACTCTGCGTAAACAAGTGCCAAATGATATAAAAACAACAGCCTTGATTTCTGTGTGCATTGGGCTATTCCAGAGAATACGTGACGTACTGGCAAACGGTTCCATGTTCCTTATACGTAGGTTTCACGACAACAAACTTCGTTCTGTGTTATCAAGTCATTACAGTTGACAAAATGATATTAGCCTTTGTGGGGATGTTGAAAACGGGAGAAATGATGGCAGGGTTCGTTACTCCTTTTGTGAACCCTATAGGCATTTAAAAGGTTTCTCTGAAGTAATGTAGGAATACATAATAATAGGAGTACTACCACAGGCTAACACACACATGGCCCAGTGATCGAATCCAAGACTGATATACGCCCAGGCCGACCAAGCTTTTCCAAAAGAATCGTGGCACCCACTTGTACAACGGCTGATCACCACAAATCGTAGCATAGGCTACATACGTATTTGAAACACTGGGATGCGAGGCGCATTCCAAAGCGCCAACAGGCTCTACCACTTGCGCTTCATGGATGTATTGTCGTATATATCGTGAAGTGAGCATCAAGGTGCTTCATCCAAGCAGTCCTCGTTTTCCCTCGTTGGGGCAAAAATCTTACACAAAATAGAAAGTACACTGATAGGGTCAAGGGCGTGGGTCCAACACCACAAAGTGCAAGGAGCAAAAACAGAGTCTCGCATATTTTCTCAATTTCCGATATTTGCACTATGGGAGAGAAATTAGCGATAGATGTGGACTGGATGCGCCATGGAGTGTTCACTTACCCAAAAAAGTTCGAGATTTTAGAAGGAGTGGATGACATACAGGATGTATCACGGTAACCAGCTTTCCAAAGCAACGTTTCCCATCGAATAAACGAGCTTTTTGAGATAACTTATCCATGTTCTGAAAATCGGGATCGGTTATCCAGCAGCTCGAGTCAAAGAAGATGCTTCGGAGTTCTTGAGCTTTGCTCTATTTCCTTCATATGCCTTTTAAATATTGCTATGCACTTGATTACCGGAAACAACCCATGATGATTCCCTCTCCAGTGAATAATCTGTTAAGGACCCCCATCCTTCTCCGTTTCGATCTACTCCGTAGAATAGTTAGAATTCGTCTTCGTCTCCTATTACCACAATCCCGATAAATGAGTGCTGCTTCCACATTTTGCAAAACACTTGCTTCAACTATCGACCAGCAAAATCGTGCCAGTTCCTAGGGATAGTGGAGCTTTCTGACATATATAGTGGCTTGCTCTTTCTGTTCTTAGGTCACTACAGTTGACTACTTATACATCATACCAAGAATACCATTTACTGAGCACTAGTTGGTAAATCAAATAATTGGCGACTTCGTTCATCTCGAGTCATTCCGTTGACAAGAGTGGCGAAGCTATGCTCGGTGGATCCTCCTCTTAGAATCCTTTTTTCTGTGTCCCTTGCTTCCTCGATTCACAAATCCACACTCGCCAATTCAGCTCTTACATTGTACAGGCAACACGCATTCAAAGCACCGCTTGGATTCCGGATGAAAATCAGATGTGCGAGAACGTCCGAGATGGACCTGGCCAACGTCGAAAACTCCGCGATTCATCCTTATCAGGGCTCGCAGTTGAGCAGAGTTCAGAGTGTCAGAAATATCGTTTACGGTTACAATCTAAAATATCTCTCGTTGCATCATTGAGTGATATGCATTAGTTCTTGCTCCGTCCAGTAGATGCAGTCACAGAGAAAGAGTTCCATCGTTTTCTCAAGGACATGCGTAAGAGTAAAAACTTTGCAGAATTGTGTAACTGATAAGCGGGTCGCTCGATGACGTCGACGAACAGAACAGTAGGTGTTCACATGCAACGAGGGACTGATCACACATGCTTACTTCATAAAAATTGCAACATCGTTGTTTAGGGTAATTCTGAGAGAAATATACAAGGAAAGCGGAAGAAGTGAGAGCGAAGCTCTTGTTACCCCCTTAAAATCAAAGTTCATCAATTGTAGTGCAACAACCAGCCTAATAGCTCGCACATCTCACAGCTCACGCACGACATTTCTTGGTTAGGCAGATGAAGTCAATTCGCATACAAAATGAAGTCATTTTAATGGTTTCTCTGACTGACCGCTTCGAGACAGTCCTAGCACAATCGCAGACTTTAAAAAAAAGATACAATCCAGTTCAAAAAGCAAAACAAATTGTAAAAAATATAAGGTTGGATAGAACGAAGTTTCCGGACTATTCAACCTTGGCATGATCCAGAATTCGCAAGACAGCAAAATCACAATTCAGCAGCGAAATCAAAACTCTACTATCTTGCGCAATCACGCCTCAAGAAACGTCTAGAGACGGGAGACGCAGAGAGACGCGAAGAACGAGGGAGGGAGATACGGGGCGAAGAGTGGATAGGGGTAGCTTGCCTGTGGCGCGAGCGGGAATCTAATGGAAGTGAATAGGTTTTTTGAATGAGGAGTGACATCTGCGTACAGTATGGGTGGGATAGAGAAGTTTGAGAGGACTGTATTCTATATAACCCACTGCCATTCGAAAAATTTTATATAATCAAAAGCTGCGACTATTGGTCCAAAAACATTCGACTCAACGTAAGTTGTAGTAAGTCGTAAAATTTCTCGATAGAAAGTGAATGATTTGGTAGAGGAATGGGGATAGGAAGTCTTGCCTTACTAACGATTTTACTAACTCTTTTCCTAATCACAGCAGAGAAATGAACGAGCAGCAGTTTTACTACATTTATTAAGTTGACAAATAGTGATGCTACCAGTCGATCCTTCAATGCACCAGACAACTATTGTGATCATTGTATTCAAATTGCTATATCAGGCTACGCTCTTTCATGAATTTGATTACAAATTCAGTGGATATGATTTTGAATGCACCTAACAGCATAGGCAAAAAAGGCTATGTTCTCTCATAGAGAGCTGTTTCCGACGTTGTCTTACTATGTTTCTGCTTGACGAGTTCGAAAGAAAACACGTTTTAGCAGCAGCACATACTTTGTTGAAAAAAACTGTTACATTATTTTTGTTGGATAACTAGATATAACTGGTGGACTTATTACCGGAATTCGAATAAATGGCTCTCATTGCAAAAAATTCAAAGAGGAATTGATCAATGGGAACACTTTGATTTAGAACAGACAGAAATTCGACTCAACGTAAGTTGTAGTAAGTCGCAAAATTTCTCGATAAAAAGTGAAAGATTTGGTAGAGGACAAAGCCAAAAGCCGAGACACATTCAAATCGCAGCTACGATTCTGCAAGGAGGTCAAATGCATAGGCGCATAAGAGAAAGGGGATTGAACAGTGTAGAAAACCTTCCCCTCTTCATAAATCCGTTTCCACATATGCTTCTACTATCCTAGCGACCAGTGCGACCAGTCAACTTTAACACAAGAAGTAGGTGAGCGCGGTTAACGCTGGGTTCTCCTCCTTCTTCGTTGAAGTTGACGTGCCGACTTCACTCGCACAAGTATAAAAGCTCTTTTCAAAAAAAAAACAAGGACTACTGGTTCCAGCAAAACGCACTCACCTACCGACACACTTTGTGCACCCTGCTCGCCATGAGCGAAGTTCTGCTCAGGTTCGTTATGTTCCAGTAACATGGTACATTATCTTTTGTCCCAACTTGACAAGCAAGGTCCACATCTTACATCTCCCTACGCCTCCACAAGCCGGAAACAGTTCAGTCACTTCTCCTACCTATCATCCTATCATCGGTGCCTTAAATCCGCCGCCTGCACGCATTCCAAATTTGAACGCCTCAGATCAAAATCAGCGATTTTCGCCTACTTCCCTTCTTCTGCGAGCGAAGTCAACCATGTCACTCACCTTCCCCCCCCCCCCCTTTTTCAACCGGTATTACTGCCGCCTTTTTCCCTGGCAAATTTGAATGCCCCAAGTCCAACTGCTAACTTCATCGACACCCCACCCACGTTGGCGGAGTCGAGTCCTGCCACCTACAATGAGTTCTCCCATCCT
The DNA here is from genome assembly GCA_900617895.1 of Haemonchus placei. Lineage (NCBI taxonomy): Eukaryota > Metazoa > Nematoda > Chromadorea > Rhabditida > Trichostrongylidae > Haemonchus > Haemonchus placei. The sequence goes on along the minus strand of UZAF01017142.1, from coordinate 13,802 downwards.
GCCACCTAGGAAATAGGAGTTATCAATTTCCTTCAGAGCAAAAGTTCGTGCAAACACGGTGCCCCATGGATGGTGTTTTCACCTGTCACCCGCCACAAGTATTATGATCCCGCCGCCTGTACTCCTATTAAATTTGACCGCTTCAGGTTCAGGGGAATAGGCGCTGTGAGTTTCCAGTCGGACAGACACACTTACATACACACATACACATACATACATACACGAACACACGGACATTGGCGCGTTATATATATTAGAATAGTAATGAGAAGCTCCTTTTTATATCCATTTTGCAACAATATTTCCATCATTTCCGTTCTATTTGCGGTGTGCGCTCTCGTACAGAACACGTAGAGACGGTACTAACCAAGGAGGGGTAGTATATTTACCATGGAACCTTGAATGGACACCCATATTAAAGATAAGGTTGTGAATGCTGTTATGGAATATGGGAATTAAGACTGCAAAAGTAGTACCAATTGGTGATGCGAACTCGTCGCCTTGGTATCAGTCGTCGACGTGGCGCAGTGGTAGTACTCTCGCTTCACAGGCGGAATATGCGGTTTGCTCTCCGTCGATATTTTCGCATTTGTTCTTTTTTTCATGAGAGACTTTCAAAACTTTCTCTGACATTAATTGAACGCCATATTTCTGCTTTCATTTGCGCTCGTCGCACATATTCAAGGAAGAATGTATCTGCACGTTGATTGTATGATTGTTTTACTTCAAATTCAAGGAACATTCAACAGAATGATGCCAAAGATGTATGAAGTGCTTGTGAGGAACTCAAAATTGATGGAAAAAGCTGAAAAAATGTGTGACGCATACACTTTATACACTTTATTCAAAACTGCGCACCCTATACATGCTGCTTCTCTACAACCGGAGACAACACTTCTTTGTCTCAAGTTTGAACTATTATCCGCTATTATTATACTAACTTACTACTACTATTACTAATATCGAAGCGAGGAGTTCTCATTTGCGAAGATACTACTGTCAAGCTAATTTCTAACTCTTATAACCTTTTTAGGAAGCCCATTCTGCAATTTTATTCTGAACAGCATTCAAAACTTTATCGATTAGTATGAGACCTCATTCAAAGGCACAGTTCACGATGATTTTGAGGCACCCGTTTTTATTTAGAAAGCGGAAGTATAGATTGGTAATAGTTTATCGATAGCGAAGAAAGCGAAAGAATTCGCCGATTTCGAATAATTATGGCTCCTCAAAAGTAGGGAAAATAGAGGTTGGACGAGATTGCCATGACGGAAATAACGCGGAACTGGTGTTCGGACTAGATTTCATTTACTGCAACTGCACAAAGAGCTAACTACATCAAGCCAGAACTGTACAGAACTGCCTTTCGTTGTCGCTATTTGTCGCTATTTGTCATGACAAGTTGTTTGAACTTCCTGCATGGGTTCCCTTGTGACCGGTGCAACCCTTGAAATGCCGGTGAAACTCGTCCGAGGGTACACACGGGCCAATCTTTGAGCCTTTATAACACCCTAACTAGGCCTTTTTCTGACCTAATAGTGCCAGATATGGTACACGCGGGGGCCTCCAACTCATCCTATGGGGAAATCTCAGAAACCATTTTTATCGTGAACTGTGCCTTTAAAGTTTCATGATGTGTAGACTCATAGATGCTGCCGTGGAGTGATCCTTTTAGAAAACTTTGGACAGAGGTGGTAACAAGTAGCAAGAAATCGAACTGGATTGCGTCCTGCAAGGATGGCGAAATCACCCTTGGCGGAAACACGCTCAAGGTATCAAGGTGAGTAAATTACCTCTCCCTGGTGAGTGTTTCTGGGTACTTAACAGAGGTTTTCGGCAGTATTAGAAATATTGATATCACTATGATGAAATTTGGGACGTTGAAGTTAAAATCATCAGTTTCGTTGTTACATAGCATGTTGCATGCGCTGAGACTTAGGGTGTTGATTAACCCTTCCATAAACACCTCGCGGTGGTTCAGTGGAATTGTAATACGAATTAAAACGGAAACGAAGAGTGAATCGGGTAATATTTATTATGACCGCACGTAGTAGATAGAGTGAATGAGCAAGTGAGTATTAAGCGTGAGCCTTAGCCCAGGTGGTCCACCCCTGCCAGATGAGGTCATGAGGGCATCATTGCCTGCGATACGCAGGCGATGATATAGCACTGTTCAGATTCATTTCAGTAGTTCGCCCTCTATGTCACAATAGTGGCACGAACAGATTACGGTTTTCAGATCGATTACTGATCACAGCCTTATATAAATTTCGAATTATTTCTTAAAACAAACTAATGCAGATCCCGTTTCGCTGCTAGCAGCAAGTGCAAAGAAAATAAAAATTTTGAAAGTTCGTACCTGAGTCGTGAGTGTCTAACTCACCGATAGACCGAGTTGAGATGAGCTCGACGAGAACAACCAGGAAGAGGACGATGAGCATACGGCACGATACTGAACGATGGAAATTGGTAGCCCCTGGAATTGTTGGAATGGTTGACGATTGTTCATAATCGCTCAAAACGCCTATCACATTACACAAAACGATGAAGAAAATGAATGAAAAAGGAATCAGTAAGGTTCACTAATGTGAGCCTTCGACAGTGTGTCTTATTTACTAATAAAGATTACATTATCTTTTCTTTTTAGATAAAACGCTTTACGACACGGAGAGGAAATGCTGAAGACGAACCAGAAACATTGTGAAATCGGCGCAGATGTGTGATCGGGTTCTGAACTGCTATTTATCACCCTGTGAAACGACTTGGCGAAATAACCCGGAGAAATTGGGCCCAGATAGACAAAAAAGGGGAATTCTGGCCATAGACCTCGAACGCTTCTCTATTATGCCTTAAATTAATTTTATTTAATCACTGGATCCTTATTCAAATCACGACATAGAAATAAACGAAAGAAATGAAGAGTGCTCAGAAAGTCAAAACAGAAGGAGAGAACGATGTGAGGGGAAGTCAAAACGATAGGGAATGATCACAAAAAACAATGGGAAGGTCTCAAGCTAAAGGGCAGAGCCACATCAATAACGGGAAGTCGTCCCAAGTTTGAGCAACCATTCTCAAGGAAGGGCCACGCACTCGATTCTGACTCAGAATCATAGTGGCCTTTTGATGATGCCCAATTGGCCCATCAATGACCCATGCAGCCAGCCCCAGACAAATCAAGAATTTTATTTTTCTGAAGATGTAGCAATTTAACAACTCCGGAGGGGTTGGAAATTTTGAACAGGACAACCGATGAGACCTTCTACAGGGACTTAAAAACAGGTGTGGGTCAGCGCCGGCTCCCGCTGACCCACATATGTTTGTAAGTCGAGAAGGCGTGGCCAAAGTCCAACTGGGACAGATTGCAACACGACACGACTCCAGTCTTGCAGCAACTTCCGAGCGCACTTAAGTACTATATTACTTCTTTTGACAATAGCAAGAACTGCACAGTCCTTCTATCTAGTATTAAAATCATAATTTTATAGCTGAGCATGTATTCATATAGATGAGATGGTGTCGCATCTCACTTCTCATAAGGGCTCTTTTTTGTTAGAAGGTGAACTGTCAATGAAAAATGCGAAAAATGTGCAGTGATGTCACAAAACCGGCCCAGTCACTTGTCTTTTGACACTGAAGGAATATTTTCATTTTTTAAAGAATAACCCAGTGTTACTAAAGTATGGACCTTAGTAAATAGGCTCAAAACAAAATACATAAAGCCCAGGAGTGTATAAAAAAGAAAATTCAACCGTACTAAAAGACCTGAGGTTTGGGTCAAGGCTAATCAGGAGCTATGAGGAAAGCATATTTTCGGAAGCATAGTCATCATTTGCCAAGCAGGAGAGTCAAATCGAGCAGGATCAAAGGTAGCAGCCCGATTGTGTTGAATCCACTGCTTGTAGTTCAAAAATAAAGTTGATGAGCCTTCTGTCGCTTTGACATGCCCGCCCATCGAAAAGGATACGCCCACAGTCGGACGAGTACCGTGCCCTGATTGGGTGGGACTGCTGAATATGTGGTATAGCCGACAAATGCGAGCCCATACAAACCACGAAACTTCTTGTCGCGGATTCGGGTGACTTTCGAAGGATTTCGATCTACATGATATTTTCATCTCCAAGACATTGAATTCTAAGAGAACTTCGGGAAGAAAAGAGCAAGATTCGATGTTTTAGCACGTGGAATTTTTGCCATGAATACCCACCTTTCCACTTTCAAATGAAGTCATTTATCATAGCCAGGCTGAAAAGAATAATAAGTTGTGACTAATTTTATGTTTTTAGTATGTGAAAAACCAAAGAGCAGAGAATCATCGTTGAGACATGACAAACAAAACTTTTGCCCTATCGGAACGCCAGAGATCGTCAACTGAAGAAGTCACGCTATTTAGATTTCAATGGAGGATGAGCAAGGGCAACTTTTTGAAAGACGAATATGCCATAACCAGTTATTTGATCGGCCATAACCATCTTTGCGAAGTTCTTTGGCAAACTATGTAGACAACAAAATAAATAACTCATTCTCTACCATTACTCATAATCCTCTCCCAGCTATCAATGATTCTCAATACTTCAATTGGGCAACAATCGGGAGGGAGGAAAATGATCGGAACGACATGTAGGTTGAGCGTCACCACGCTGTTCATGGACTAAAACTTCTACTCGATTTTGAATAGGAGCCAAAGGTGTGGCGCATTTCGAAAAGAGCGAAATGATGGTGGACTTTAGCGGTTATTCCTCTTATCTTTCCTGCTCTTTCGAGAAACAAGATCAAAAGAATAAAAGCCATTTTCATAAAAAAAAATCTGACCCCTATTCCTGAAGAAAAGGGGTCTGCGTTGATATGTGGGCCAGAATATCGTCAAAAAACGGCCTAATAGGGGCGGAATTTACTAGCTCTCACCATCAATTTTGAAAGGGAGGAGGAAAGGGGAAGTAACGTGGGAGCGGGTTGGCGGATCTTGGATTTAAATCACGGCTTTCACAAACTCTAGGCCATTCCGTGACAATGCCGCACACATCTACTACTCGTAGACCTAAAGTCATTCCCGTTGCAAATGCAGAACTAGTTAACCGCGATCTGTGATCGTTACTGAATCAAATCGTCGCCTCGTCGATCAGACCGTTCCGGCGGCGTCCCTGATTTTCGGTTATTGAGAACTTGTAAATGGACGCCTTTTACCCTTCTATGAAGGATTATGAGCGTTCCAAACCCCATAGAGCGCAATACCAGCAAGTTAAGCCTAATTTTATGAGTTCGATCATTTGAGAAGAAACTTCTCAAGCGACCAACTAGATGGTAAACAATCGAAAGGGTCCTCCCATTCCCATTGAAATATTTCCGTACCTTTACAAACAAAGGGCAGGGTCGGCACAAAACTGTTCCTAAAATCCAATCCCTAGGCTTGGTGAACGCACTACTATAATACTATAACAACGAGGACCGCGATGTCCGTGACCTCTCTGTGGAGCGACTTGTATAATCGACCGTCTTTTCAAGGTTTTTTACAAGTTTTCATGAAGCTGTTGCCCCCGTTTGGAACATACAATAGCGCCACTTGCTAATGGAAGATCGTTGGTTTCGTGAACGGCGGCCCCACCTACATGCTCAAAATACTCGCAGGAAAAAGGAATCTGAGAGCGGGTGTGGTGCGTTAGGAACGAAGTGGTCGCGTCGCGGTGAGAGGGGCGTCGCGCGCGAAGGAATGTAGCAGGATGCAGCAGTAGGTAAGAAATACAAGAACAAAAGTACTAATAGTAGAAATATGCATAAAATAATGATCACATTTCGATTGAGCTGTATGAAGAACGCTAGAGCTGTAATAACGGCGAATGAGTGGTCCGCGACAGCCGCGTGCGGCGAATCGATTACCCAAAATCGTTACTAACGCCTGTCTCCCATCTGAGAGCATTCAAGGAAAAGGAGTATGCTAACAAGAAAAATGAAATATGAGACGAATGCAGGGGCCAAATCAAATGAAACGGCTCACGAATAATAGAAAAACGGATAAAATCGAGAAAAAATAGAAAAAAAATACATGAATCGAAGAAAGCAGATTCGAAAGATGAAAAAATATTTTGACCAACAATATTAGAAGGGCAATCACGAAAGCGGTTCTGTTTTTGTCAATAACTGCTTATGTGATGGGGGTATTCGCGAAGACCACAGAATGAAAAACAACGATATCGTTATCATAAGTGAAAGGCGAACATAGCAGACGTAGCAGACGGCTTCCGAGCTCTTTTCACCGAGAAAGAAAGCGGTTTCTGCTGGGATGTCGTTTACAGATGATAGAAAGAGAGTGTATTGCTGTGTTTGTCGATGGAATATCTAGTGAATGGGGTCACACTAGAGAGACGAGACACGAATGGGACGACGACGAACATCGAAAGACAACCGCTTAGTGGCGCTTTTTTGTCATCAACGCTACGTCGTTGGGTGCTATGCTGTTGCGCTTCGATGGTCAACCAAATGTTACAGCATCTCCTCCCAGTTTGGCAGGTTTCCACTTCCTAACCTCGCTCTTCCCTTCTCCATTGACAGCTCAAAGGTCACCACTATCAAAAAATCCACTTCGAGTCAGCTGATTAATTTAAACGGTACTGCTGTTGTAGCTTCAAATTGCAGATGAACCTTCTAGATAGAGAATTCCAAAGGCTAACATTTCGACAGGACCTCATGAGGGCTCCAAAACAGATTGACCGAAGGACACACCCTAAAGTGGTCGTGTTGTGACGGCTTTGCTAAGGCTGCACCACTCACAATGAACCGTTGGGAGGCCGACGAATAGTACGTTCAAGTGAGAGACAACCAGACGGCTACAGACACATAATCTCGATCAACTACCGTTTTTACTACTTTTTCAAAGCTTTATGTTTCTTGAAAACCACCATCACGCTTTCTTCGTTGCCCCTCCTACTATTCTGCACCATAGCCTCCATTATTTCACTTAGCTTGTGAACCCAGAGCTATCGTGAACTGTGCCTTTGAAAGGCTTCCGACATTCAGAGCACCAAATAAGGGGGTAACAGAGGAACTTCAACCTCACAAAACTGGCATTATAAAAATATTACTGAAAATATCCATGGCAGGCTGAATAATCGAAATCTGCTCTAATCAGTCGAAAAGGGGCAGTTAAAAGCTACAAGTAGTGAAAGTGTTGAATTTCTCAGCCATCAGTTATCAGTATGTTGAAGGCATTGCCCGACATGATACAGAACATTAATAACTGGTTTTTGTTATTGATAACACCCCACAGTGATTATTGATTGAGGTTGATTCGTTATTATAGACTCTACCGTAAGCCTACAGTAGGTTTTCTTGTAAGGCCTCTTTCTTGTAGGGCCTTTGATAATCAATCATGACCGGATGTTCCTTGCTTTTTAAAGTTTCGCAGAGATTTCTATCTAGTATGCGCTAGTAATGAGAACAAACAGAGATGAGATTTTATCGTATTCATGAAAGAACTATTCAAATTCGCCGTTGGTTCAATGAGCAGTTTAAAAGCACATTCGCGATGGAATCTCATGTGCCAAAAGGGTTCAGACAGAAGACAGCGATGTGGAACATGAGTCAGATGCGAAAAAGCCTGAATCAACTGATTCACACTGTCAGTATGGTAAGAGGAGATCGTCATGAACATCACCATGAACAAGACAGATTTCGAAGTTAGAAAAACGAAAAGAGGAATTGTGAAACAGTATCTGTGTGTGGGTCCTGGCTCGAACGCGTGGTTGTGACGAGAGAGAATATGTTTCGCGCCCCCACCCTCTCTTTCCTAGGCTTACACTTTTTTAATTGATTAACTTTTTCGAATTAATTCATGATGGGATGGGTTTTTGCCTTAAGATATCTCTTCTATCCGTTCTTGAGATTTCTGAATCACGAATACTCTTTCAACGGCGAAATCTGACTTGTCATGAGAGGAGAGACTCGATGGTAATTTTGCTTGGAACTCCAACGAGGTTGGTACAAAAATTTGGGAAAATTTCCGATGAAGACCAAGCCCGGCTGATCTGGTCCCACTATCGGTTGTTGGGTGATTTCGAGGATCCACGAAGTGACGGTGAGTGCTCCTCCTTTGTATTACGTGGTGCTCTGGGGGTCTCAGACTTCCGTGGGTTTGTGGAGACCTTTGATCTGATACTCACAAATTGTTTTTGATCCTCTGAGATCCTTGACTTTGAGGCTCTGAAGAAGGTGATATCGCCCAAACATCAGCTAATAATTTTGATACTCAACTCGTGGGAGTCCCAAGCAAAATTATCATCAATTCACAACCATGCCGAGGTTCATGGAAGCCCGAACATGGAGAGGAGAGACTACTGTTTGTGAGACGAGTTTGCAATTCCACATGTGTAAACGATGGCTATAGTATCCTTACACCCAACTTTGTTAAACAGAGCTGATTACTTTTCCTGTACTACCTGGAAAGGAAATAGCGTACCGTGCTGGTCTGTCAACAGGAGCTCTCCAGCACCAAGTTTGGGTAAATGGTGGAGGCTCCCAATGCTCTCACTGCGCTCAATCCCGACCTCTAATGAAGTCAATCGTCGCCATGCTGAACTCCAGAAATTTTTACAAAGCATTTCCTACAGAACTGAATTCGTCTACGAGTTGTTCTCTTGCATCAGAATCGGAGCAAGATTCCTGCCTTACACTGAACTAACCGACCTTTAAGTTGATGTCAGACCTGTGGATTTTATAGATCGTTCATTAGGAGATAACAAATCTAACAGTATGAGTAATGGATTGCTCTGTGATGAACATTTATACTATGAACAGCTCTTCAAATAAATAAAATTTTGACGTACTTTTCTAGTTTATGTTGCAGCTCTTAACAGCTCCTCAAAGTGGTGTCGTGCTCATGATGAGGTGAGCGTCAATTGTGCCTGGATACCTGCGTAGGATCGAATTTGCCTGAGAAAAGAGAACCAATGCCTTTCCAGTGATTCGAACTTCAGATCAAAAACGAAAACTATTTCTGGTTTCTTCCATTTACCAGTGGAAGATACCTTGACTCAGGGTGATGGGAATGAAGTGGTTGAAATAGATTAGCTCAACGGTGTCCCCTGGTGAAACGCCACGCAAGAGACTCCCATTGAGTTGCCCACAAAAGTTTGATTTTAAGATGTTCCCATCGTGTAGTTACTTGAGCGGACCCAGCCCACTTCCACAGCGACGCTGAAAGGGCTAAGGCGGAGTAGCACCGAGTGGCGACGCCACCTCGTGCATCGGCGAGGATCGGTACTCCCCCAGGCCGTTCAGGTCTCCCATCTCTCCGAATTGATTAACTGGAACAGACTCACTAGGAGAATAAAAGCATTAAGCAAGTAAAAAAAGCAAGAAACGCTTCACTTATAACATCAGCTAGTCACCCCAACTCCTTAAGTGCCCTCAAAAGGTCTATATAAGCCCTCAAGCACCTCTGTGATTCTGGCCTCAACCAGTGTGGACACATCTTGAAAGTCAAAAAAACTCAACTCTGGATTGTCAACCCACACCTACAACTTTTGTAGGCTTTTCTCGGCTTTCCCTGAGGGCCTCGTACTGAGCTGAGCGGATTGGAATGCAGTAGGGGACGGGATGGGACGAGACGGGCCGATCTATGAACACCTACATTATCGTATGGATAATGACATCCGGTGAGGAGATGGGATCCAGCTGCAGCTGCGCTACCTCTAGGCATCGTACGAAACACCTTCCACTTCAACCCCGAATGTAAGCACATTAACGGGCCGTTCTCCGCTAGCTGATAGAGGGATTGAAGCGTGAACGAAAAGGTATCTGAACCGTGAAAGAAAGGAGACAATCCTGTTCCGAGGCGAGGAGGAAGCTAGGCCACCATTCCAACAGTGATGGAGGATCAGACGTTTCCTTGGCTCGAATGTGAATGAAGGGTTTTCTGCTGAAGATACTCGACATACGACACTGAGAGCCATCAGTTCTCTGCGAATGCACTGCAGACCAGCTACTCGTGCACTGTCTAGAGCGAGGCATGGGCGAGTTTTAGAGCTTGTTCGAGGAGGAAACTGCCGGTCGGGCTGAGTTGTACTGGTTGCCTACCTGGCTATAGCAGTCGTAATGTATGGGAAGGATGGGAAGGCTAGGTTTTCAATGGGAGCTTGCCCGTGGGTGGAACATTGCAGTTAACGCGTTTATAGTTTCCCTGTCGACGTTATGTGTGCCAAATACTTTTTGTTTTTTCGATAATTTTCGATTCCTCAGAATTTTCCCGAGAATGACCTTTTTAATTACATTTTGCGCAGTGCTGACACACTCGGAGGGGGAGGAGTTACCTGAGGAGGCGTTGCTGCCGCTCTCTACGCCCTCGCTATGCCATTTGTATAGGATTTCCGTTCCATCAGTGCCGTACACCTTTTGATAAAGCATTCTAGCATTTGCCATTGGCCTTTCCTGCAAAATCATCAATTGCCAAGTATGTCGCTACCACCCAGAGCTCGGGCAGATTTGCAAGGGAAAAGATCGAGAAGCTCCGATTTCAGCAGTTCAGTAGGTACAGTTTCCGAATCCATCAACGTTCCATGTTTCTTGTCGCCAAGTGCGAGGCCATCGGGCTAGCATGATCGGGATACATCTGATTATCCCTTTCGTGATCAGAAAATCGAGATCAGGTTAGCCGTGTGCGTGTGGGATAACGACGAGACGTGACGATTTGTTATATCCTGCGTCTGCTTTCACAGACTGATCACTCGTCTCCCATAGTCTCCGATCGCCAATCACTCGAAAAATTCCCGAACAGGGCCCAGTATCGTGCTGTGGTGCAATCCTGCTGTTGCTGTTGCTAAACGAAAGATCCGCCATCGAAGCATTTTGTTTTGTTCTCTGACAAAAACTGCCACTTTTAGACGGCTACGTGATCGATCTTCCGTCCAACTCCCTCTCTGGACAGGTCTCTCACAAAGCGAAGCCAATTGAGGACTTTTCTTTCGTGCTTCTGCATCATTTCCTAAAGCTATTCTTCCCATCAATTGAACAAATAGTCAATGCGGTTTTATGAATCGGCGCGATTTTCTAGTTGCCTACGTACGTATTCAATTCCAGATCGCCAATCCCGCCAGCCACCGATTCCATCCACTTCAGAACCAATTAATCGTTTCTTCGCAACTACCTCTAGCTCACTTCAAACATATGTTCATGCTATTTCGTTCTATTGTACTACTTACAGTTATTCTACCTCTCACCTCATCGGTAGGTTCACTACAGTATCATAATGGATAAATTTGTGGCCGCTAAATTTCCAATAAAGCAGGAAAGGAAGATTTTGTTCGAGCTTTTGTTTTTGGACGAGCACGATCTAAAACACGGCTAGCTTTTTCGTTAATGCAGCAGTTTTCGGGTCCATCTCGTGGATCGCGGACTCAAAAGGCGTAGCCTTAGCCTGTTAGAGCCCTCAAGTCCCAAGTCGTTGTCAGTTTTGGTCCTACTTTATTTTAATATATCAATTTTTATTGACTTTATTTTTATTTTTTGCACCTTTTATGTGATAATCAGACCTATGTACATGAAGTGACAACTTGAATCTTCGTGCTTTTCCTCCCAGACCCGTGAAAGTAAGTGTATCAACTTCCCGTTCCAGTCCTATCCACTGAAAGCTCGGGCTTTCAGATGTTATTGGTACCGAGCCGTTTTTCGAGAATCCGAACCGAACCTTTGTCGACCTAGCATTCGAACCACCTAACCTGTGCGCTAAGCTGGTCGAAAAGGTAGCCACCTTTCCTGAAAGAATAGAAGAAGTCAGGCTGAGTATTCCGTCGTACATTATATAACTCACATGCAAACAGACGGACTCCTCTTGAAGGTTCGGGAAAAGGTCCCCTTTTTTCTTTTCAATTCGTTCCCTACCTTTGGTTTTTTTTTGCCTTCTTCACCTAGATGAAACCGAGCATTATCCACCATGCCGTGGAGCAGGGCTCGATACTCCTGCCGTTCTCTTGATAATCTATTTGCTCGGGCGAGTCCCAATAACGTCTCCATTCATCCCAGCCTCAAGTCAGTGTAGTTCAAAGAACCCCTTGCTTGAGGGGCCCGGAGCATACGAGAAGCCTCACCATTTGGCTTATAGCAGTCACTGTGCTCCTTTGACGAACTTACTCCGTGATCGCTTGAGATTTGTAGACAACCAGGTCATACTGTTTTCTAAACCCACGAATCCTTCCATGAATCATTTCAAGAATGGTGGGAATCATTTCTGAGGTCAAAAAGGGTAACATTTCCATGCTTGACCAACCCGTTCAATGTCTGCCGAACAGTCGATTTTCATTCAAATTCATAGAACCACTCCAGTGCTTTTCTATCTTCTTCAGGAGGCTTCAAACTCATTCAAGCCTTGCACCATCTAAATGATTCTATTGGCTTGAGGGTACTTGACTCTTTGGCCAGATGGTCCAGTCCTATTACTTCCCATCTACCTCAGAGAAAATTGAAATCTCATTTTTTTTCAAATTCCCTTCCGGTTCTTAGCATTTATTTATTCGCGTCAGTTCTCACATACGCGTCACTGTGTCATTTTTGGCAGTTCAAAAATATTTTCAAAGTTAGGATAGGGTCTTATAGAGGCGCCGTCACTTGTCCAGCCCAACGTTGAAGTCTAAGACGAATTTACTTGCTCTATTTTCACCCAATCACTCTTGAACATTCCCATTCGGCTTATTCAGTATAAGAAGTCTTAAGAAATACAAGACCAAAAATTCGGTGGATAACTCGCTTCTCCCAGTGCCTTTGTAGAGAACTACAATTGGAAGGCGCAACTTCACAGACGGCATTCATTTCATTTCTCATTCTACGGTATAACCTTATTCGGCAGTATAAAGCCTTAATCTCCCGTATCGGAAGAAGAACCTTGCTAAAGGCATAGGATGGGAAGCTCGGTAGCCACCTGGTTGTGTTGCGCTTTAAGACCTTTTTTTGGGTCCTTGTCAACTAAGTAGATAGTAGTGCCTGTGAGCTCAAAGAACTTCTGAGGAGCGTTTCGTGGTATATCTCGATGTTGTACGCAATGATAACGGCTTTTGAACCGGTTTCATCGACGTTTCCAATGAGATACCCGTGATTTATTGCGTATTAAGCCCGGCTACTATGCGACAGATAAATCATGTATACATCGAGATTATAGTATAACAAAGTATGTCATGTAACTTTTTGCCTTTCGGTGAAAACCTTGCACTGTTCCGTTGGCTCTCAAGTAAACGGATTATCGAGGAGTTCCAGTAGATCGAGTCCTCATACGTGCGTGGCTATCGAGTTTTTTACGGGCATAGTTATCGACTTTCTGGTGAGAATGTTGCAGGAGGTGCCATCCTTTTTGTTATGTCATAAATACTTGCTAGTTGTCTTACGGCAATTAGCTGTCAGACTTCTCGGTTTTCGCGAAGAAAAGAAAAGTAGGAAACAAAGAAAGATATCAGATAATTATTAGGTTGATGCATAATTATTGCGGATTTTTTCGCGGCTTTTTTTCTCCTTATAGAGAGGTTGATGCATAATTATTGCGGATTTTTTCGCGGCTTTTTTTCTCCTTATAGAATTTGAATATCGAGATCGGGTTTTTTCTAGAAATGATCTACTTGATTTCCTCTACAAGAATATACTCAAAAACCCACCCGCATATTCGCGAAATTAGGCTTAACTACTTCGAGAAAGATTGGAAGGTGGCACAGTCATTCCGCGATCTCAGTAACTTTTCGGCGTCGGAACAATCAGCCAAAGCCAACCAGGAAATGGGATCTGCCCCTAAATCTGCCATATTCACCAGCAGAAACTTTTATGGATTATCTCGTCAA